>CABFWB010002064.1:39707-125097 GCA_902151455.1 Timema bartmani | reverse complement strand
TTCATTTTATTTCTTATTCTCTTTACCAGTATCTTCTCATATATTTTTGTACATTGGCACATCAGTGTTATCCCCCTATAATTTGTAAACCTCTTCTCTCCTTTATTGAAAATGGGTATTATAACTTCCTTTTTCCTGTCTTTCTGTGCCATGTTCTCCCTCCAAACAACTCTCAGCACCCTGTATAACCGTTGTCCTACTTCATCTGGTGCTCTTATCATTTCCACAGTCAGTTCGTCCACACCCGGTGCGGTCCCTTGTTTCATCCTCTTTAATATGTCCTCCACCTCTTCTGTCTTACTCTCATTTCTTTCTTCTTCCGGGTTGAACATCTTATCACAATATCTCATCCATAGTTCCTTTTCTTCCTATCCTGTCTTCACTGTTCTTCCTTCATCTATTATTCTATCTTCTTGTATTTTATCTCTCCTTCCACGTTCCTTTCATTTTTGCATCCGATCTTTCCTGGCTTTCTGTACAACTCGCTTCGCTCTTTTCTTCTTCTAGTTTCCTTATTCCCATTCTTAAAAACTCTTTCTGAATGCTTTATTCTTCTCCTCTACTGCTTCCTTCACCCTGTCGCTTCCACATAGCTCCATTTCCTCTTATCACTTGTCCTCCCACTCCCATCAAACTGTTCTTTAACCTTCCCCATTCAACCTCTACACGGTTCATCACATCCTTAGGTATTAAGCTCTCTTTCCTCTTCATTTTATAACCTCCACACCTTTATTCTTCTTTCTTGTCTTACCACCTTTCTCGTACATTCCCCTCCCTCTGTGTCTGCCACCAACAACCTGTGGACACACTTGGTATTACCTTGATGTTCAAGGTCTATCTCTTCATTTCTTCATCCATGAGAAAGTACAATAGTCTTATCACTTTCTTTCCCTCCCCATCCCAACCTTATCTACTGATGCTATGACTTTCTCTTTCCTTCTTATATCAATCAGCTGTTTGCCACTTTATTTTATTTCAACTTACAGTTTGAAATATTTCTGGTATAAATATTGCTTTATTGGCACAATTTATAGTCGAGATACACTCTAAAAATATGTTATTAGCTCCTTTAGCAGCATCTCTAATATAAACCCAATCAAAAAACCTAATAAAATAAATAAAATGAGTTTGTATTAACAATAGTTGAAAATAAAATCTGTTATCTAGACAATCAGGATGAAGGAAATGAGTAATTAAAACTACAATAGCTTAAATGTTGGGTCATCTCTTTAATGCCAATATTACCAGTTTGACATAACGACTAGGCTCGTGCTAATTCTGTGTGAAAATAACTCTACCTTGTGACCGTCACAAAACTAAACAAACAATTTGACAATAGTAGTTACAGCAACATAAAATTACAACCAAAGTTTAATATATTCATACAATTTGTTTGTAATATGTAAAATAAAAAGGAGGAAATTAATCTTAGCATGCATACACATACAAATACAAATAAATCCTCAATTTTAAGACTTTTAGTTGGTTTACCTTTACTCCACATTGTAATTATTTTATTATATCTAATTTAGCGCCCACAGATCTTTAGAAATCTTAAGTTTCAAAGTAAAACCATATTAAATCAAACAATTTTATTAGTAAAATAAACATAATTAATAAAAAGCTATTTCAAACAGAATAATTTACATTTTATATTATAATTGAAATGTTTTACAACCTGTGTGCCGCGAAGGGTCAGTAGGTCTGCCGCGGGAGTTTGGGAGAAGAATAAAAATGAAACGAGAAATAATTTGAAGGAATAAAAATAAATCTTTTTTAAATCTAAGATCAACATTATTCTTAAAAATAACACAATTATTATCATTTTAGCTATTAAACTTTTAATTTTAAGCACAATCTTAATTAGTTTTTTATGATAAAAATTCTCCTTAAAACACTGAAGATGTGCCACTGCAATTTTAGCGCCCTGTTTGGTGTGCTGCGAATCGAAAAAGGTTGAAAATCGCTGGTCTAAAGTGACACGACAGATGTAATTTTCAAACAGCGAGATGTCTATCAAGACATTCTACATGCATTTAAATAGAGTCTTATGGCATTTTGATAAGACAATGGTTTATGTTCGTGTTTCTCAATATATTTGCGACAGTAGCAAGATACAATTTTTCTCTTTACCCGCACACAAGTTTTTTCAATGTAAATTTAAACTGTAACACCACAAATTAAATACAAATTTGTTTTGTAGGTAGTATTTTGTTTTTTGAATCTTAATATTTTGGCTCAAAAACCAAACAGCCGGAATTTTAAACCAAATCGCACCATTCAAAGCACATCTGGTTAAACAGATAAGATTATGATTATAGTAACAAACACAGTACTTATTTTATAATAATGGAAATTGATAAAAAAAATAAACCAATAATGCAGAATACACAGGCCTTACTACAGGTTCTCTCAGCCAGCGACTTAACAATCATCGAAGAACCAGACAAGCTGTTGGCCACAACCAGAACTTTCAACAGTTCTAATCTCAAGTCCTCAACTCAGACCCATGGATTACCAACAGACCCTAATAGAACATAGTTTCTGACTTAAGAGATTTATTATTATATTTTTACTGTTATTTTGTTATTATTATTAACTTTATTTCCTCATATAAATATTTATATTCCATAGCACCAACCAAAGATGCGGGAAATTAATTTTTACTCCAAACTGTTTCTTTTTAAATTCAAAATGGAGTAGTTTATTGTTTGTATAAAGTGTAATTATTCCTCTTCACTCTTTTTTTGTTTGTTTTTATAAAGGCAACAATGCCAAAATATTAAACAATTAGTGTTTAAATGTGTGTTTAACTACTTGTACTGTAGAAAGCCAAAGAAAGGAAAAAGATGTCACCTTTATGCATTGGCCTCTTCCCAAGGTGGGCTTTCTTCATTAAATTTACATTTATTAGTTTATTTTGTTTTATTTTTATCATTTTACATTATTATAAAACTATTTAGCTATTTTCATACAAATTCAATATTTAATGTTTTCGAGACAAGGAACGGAACTAGCGATGTGCTATTTGGAACTCACACTTTCTTGCACATGTTGTAATATTTTAGAACATAAATGCTACCAACTGTAATGTCATGTCTTGAAAACTGATGTGTTCATACTCGACAAGCTGCCCAAAATAACAATATAATCTCATTGCAATTTAAATATTCTCACAACTAAAACTACAAATAAGATTGGTAAGTTACAATTTTTATAAATATATTAATAATAATCTTGTATTAAATCTTTTCAAATATTATCATTTTATTTTTCAGTAACAAATTTATTTCATTTCTATGTTTCCTAAATAAACACACTCACAAGCACACAAATATTCGATTTGTTTCATTATACTTTAACTGTTCACTTCAATTAAAAAAAAACATCAACTTACACTCAATTTTAAAAAAGCTTCTATAATCTTGAATCAACCTAAAATACTCATCATGTTAGAAGGCAATCAATATCACTGGCGATAAACACAGGAAACATAAATAAAAATAAAACAAGACCGGAGGAAAAAAAAAAGTATTGGTCGACTATTGTTAAGGCAACATAACAAAAACATTATTTGACACACAGGCAACAGATATTTACTAGTGTTGCACTTGAAATGTTTCAGTTTTGATTGGAGCACAAACATCACTCAACTTTAGGGACATTTCGTTTCCGAGGAGAGCGAGGCACGTCTCCTCCACCAGAGGCCACCTCCTGCAACACACACACACGTCAATAGGTTAGGACATGACCAACACTAGGTAGAACAAATATTAGTCAAGTTAAAGGCTTTGTGAGGAAAAATGACATATTTTACTGGTCTGTGTAGAACACATTTTCAAAATAAAAAAACAAATGTACATCAAAAAGTGAAAGGAGTTTTACCCTAAGGATAATTATATTATCTATTTGTATCCAAAATCCATTTCTAGTGTTTGTGCTTTACGCTATTAATTCCCTCAATATATTCCTATCTAAGTGTCCTATCATTCTATCAAAAATTTCATTTTTTTGTTTTTCTCATTTAGGAAGTTGCGTTGCGAGTTTAACACTCCACACTGATGAGTTCCAATAGAAATGTAGCCTAGGTCAAGAGATTAAGTGATAGCACTCAATTTCTTTTCCTCCAACAAACAACTATTTCCTTGTCATCCAGTGGCAGCAATGTAAAGTGTGAGATGCGATCTTTTATCTTATTGTAAAAGCCATTTTGTGTTTGTTCCCTTTCATGTATTTTTCTTTCCTGTATGTTCTACCATATATATGACTCGAATGAAAAACTTTGAGCACACAAACCCCCTAGTACTAAGCGTAAAAATAGTCAAATATTTTTTTTTACTTCCATTTAATTTTATTTTAAGCATACTAAACAATAACTTTTAAAGTAAAACTTATTTATATAAAGTATAAAATTAAATGGAAGTAAAAAAATATTTAACTGTTTTTATGCTTAATACTAGGGGTCTGTGTGCTCAAAGTTTTTTATTTGAGTCAATCTCAAGCAACTTTCTTTGAAATATTCAGAGTATACTTTAAATGGGAAAAAACTCTTCACTTTTTTGAGTTATTTTGAATATGTGCGGTATTTGTATAATTTGTTGTTGAGTGTACCCTGTCCTCCTCGGGCAGGATGTCCTCTTCCGACTGCGTCTCGACCTCTGGCACCTCTAGCTGGCTCTTGGAAGCACTGTTCACACTCGCACCCGGGCCAGAGCTCGCCCCTTCAGTCTCCTCCTCCTCCTCTTCATCATCGTCGGGAGAAACTGCATCCGTCTTCTTTGCTTCCGCTTCCTGCAGCAAGTCTTCCTTTTCCTGTCGTCGGGACATTGAACTCGGTTTATTGGCATGGCATACACAATATAAGATGAAACTCAGGAATGAGAAGTTTCACTTTATTGGTGATAAATAATTTAAAATTACACAGAGAAAATTGATTTAAAATGATAAATAAGAATGAAATTGAAAGAAATGTAAGCTTGCTTTTTCAATAGTTTTTATTATTATAACTTCTTTCTCTCTCATCTTTAATATTTTTTATTATTTAGCCCCGCGTCTTACTACCTGTTCAGGTTATATGCTTATGTACTAATTACGCTAATGAATGAGGGAAATGGAAGGTTGAATTTAGATGAAGTGAACATGCATTTGCGTGGTGGGAGAGTGGAAAACCATTTTGGAAACACCCCCCCCTTCCCCCCCGACCAAGATTCAAACCTTGATCTCCCTGTCCTCGGCAGTCTGGCTCAACACGAAACTCTGTCGACCAGCACTATAATAAAGGAAATTTATTTAGCACCGCGTTTTACTACCCGTTCGGATTATACCCTTTATGTACCAGTTACGCTATTGGCTTTAGGAATTAAGGTGGTTATATTTACAGGAAGTGTACCAACATTTACATGGAGGGAGAGTGGAAAATAATTTTGGAAAAAGCACACCCTCGGTACACCTGACCGAGATTCAAACTTCGATCTCCCTGACATTTGCAGTTTAGTCTAGTGCAAGAGTTACGCCTTAGACCACGTAGCCACCGAGATTCAAACATCGATCTCCCTGACATTTGCAGTTTAGTCTAGTGCAAGAGTTACGCCTTAGACCACGTAGCCACCGAGATTCAAACATCGATCTCCCTGACATTTGCAGTTTAGTCTAGTGCAAGAGTTACGCCTTAGACCACGTAGCCACCGAGATTCAAACATCGATCTCCCTGACATTTGCAGTTTAGTCTAGTGCAAGAGTTACGCCTTAGACCACGTAGCCACCGAAGTGGGTGAATGATCAATATTGAATTTCAACCAAAATAATAAACTATTTGTGGGCAAAACAATTTTTAACACTGATAGTGTACAATTTTAAAAGGGGTTTTAAATTTTGTCTGCTAAAAGTGGGCTCACTGCATGATAATAAAATTGTAGTCACCTTTATCAAACATGAACATAATAGTCAAACTACTATAATACGAGATCGAGCTAAAATGTACTTAATAAAGCAATTTATCATGGGGGCAGTTAGACAAATAATAGCAATACATTCTACAGATTGGGGAAAAACAACTATTTTCTTGCTTATTGTCTACACTATGCAGTTTAGAGCAGTTTACAAAACTGAACCGATCAAAGGCTGGAAACAATTGATGACTCTAGAGAAAATGAAACTATATGAAAGTAAATTCAGGTCAATGATAACATTAAATAATCTAAGCACTCCTATTTTTATTTTATGCCTTGATAAATTTATTCAAATATTAAAACTAGAGTTGGGTCAAATCCATTATTTTACAAATCCGAATCTCCAATTTATCTTTGACTTTTAATCTGGGAAAAAATTATGAATATAAGAGGAAAAATATAAATATAATAGAGGAGTATAAAATACAAATAGAAACTAAATTTTAACATTATTTCTTACCATCCATTCATTATAACATTCATACATTCAGTTAAGTGTTAAATTACTGGTCTGGGGTCTGGTTGTTGAGTTCACCCTATAATTATAATTGGTTCCAAACCACCAATAAGCAGCATTAGAGCTGTAAAACAAATTTCACTTGAAATAATGTAAACAATTTTTTTATAGGGATTTGAGGAATTCATCCCAACTTTAAACATAATAGCCTTTCCTGAATGTTTATTGAATTTAGTTTAAAGTTTGTAAATTTACAATATCAGTTATTGCTGCTAAGTTGGCTCACCTGTGAAGACGAGCCGCAGCAGAAGACTAGGATCAGTACAATAGGTAGGCCGATCAACACAACGTAGACAGCCCACAACCACGGCTGCTCATTGGTGTAATTAATTAGGCGCGTGAACAAGCTTTCCTACAATACAATAACTCACTACAGGATCTACACATGTTTAGGTAACAAGCACTCAAAGAGGGGCAGCGACCAATAAGATAGCAGGAGCTCCCAGGTCACACATCTTCTTGAAACTTGATTTTAAATGGCAAAAAGTACAAATAATATAACAACACATTACCGGTAGAGTGTGCAAAGCTTCAAAAACTTCCGACTTCACTTCGACTTTGATTCGAGAGTGAAATTTCATATTCGACAGCTACAAAGCTTCAATAAACTTTTTTTTATAGTTAAAACACACATTTATGTTAATTATTTTTTTTAAATTTCTCTTGCTATTTCCATCTAAAATTAGTGTTGGTATAGAAATAACCTGCACACGACGATCGAAGGAGGAATTAGTGCAATGACCTCAATTTAGGAACAAATTCAATGATTATTTTATTAAATTAATAAAATGAATTAGTGCCCAATGGCTAGGAAATCTTTAATAATAAGACAGTGTAGCAACACTGTACAGTGATTGTGAAGCAAGACAAAGTTAGGTTAGGCCTAGATAGGAACAAACACACTTCTCTATTCATTTCTTATTACACTTTTAACACTTTACACTTTCTCAGTTGCACATTGCTTTGACTTTATGAAATACTCATTTTTCATTTGATAACACATAAAACACAAAGAAAGGTATGATATGGAACTACATGTGTCTAGAATTTATTTTAAAAAAATGAAAATTATTCTAAAATATAGTTCTAGATCATGTCTTTCTTCATCTGAAAATGGAATATTTCCGAAAATTCCAAACAATGTGTAACTGCGGAAGTGTGAAGAAGTGGGAAGTGTAAGAGTGTAAGAAGAAATGTATTTGTTTCTATCTAGGCGTATACTTTCAGGTTGTCTTCCTTCACTATCAGCTACTTTTCATTAGTGTAGTGTTTCTACACTGTCCAATTATTAAATTACTAACACAAATCTGTATAAGATTAGGGGCTTGATAAAACAAAGTGTTTAGAACCATAACTACCAATTTTTTCTCAAGATAACGCTTGTCTACAGTTATTATTTTAGAATGTCCCGCTGATATTACTGCTCTTTGGTGGAGGTTCTAAAGAACTAGCGGATCTACAACGGTTGGAAGCTACCACGGTCGGTACCTCTGCTACTCTCTTCCACAAGTACCAGCTGTAACCTAAGACGGGCACCATGCAGTACAGGAAATAGAGGGCCCACCAGCCTGGCTTGTAGTTCATAGACTTCATCATCTTGTCCCAGAGAGTATCCTAAACACTCACACCAACCTTATACGTAACAAGTGATCGCTTGCCTTACAATACATTGAACAAGTGAAAACAAGTGATTAGTAGTTTAAAATAGTGTTTGAAAACTAGTATCGTTCAATATTTCAGGGCTGCGGAGTCGGTAAAAATGTACCGACTCAGATTCCAGAACAAAAACTTATGATGATATGGTAACTACATCATTTCAACTGTATACTTTTTTTTTATTATTTAGAACAAATATTTTTAATTTGGAATGATAAATTAATTTAAATATAAATTTACAATATCAAAGAAGCTTCCCATGAAGTCGTGTGTATTGGAGAATTTTACTATGGTAGATTTTTATTACTAGTTAATATAATGACATTTCTGAAAAAGTCAAAGGCTTGGCGTATCGACTCCATAGCCCTGATTTTACAGCCTTCTTCCCACACTAATTGAAATTCCTTTCTATACCAACGGACTGAGTTTACTTACATGCAGTAAGCAGTGGTTTCTGACTTAATGCTGTGCACTCCGTGTTAAAATGCTTCTGTTTAAACTGTTTGTTTTCCGATACACCCTCCCGCTAAGGAAGACAAATTCGTGATGGTAAAATAAGACCCTTACACACGGGTCATTTGGCCTGCGAGGGAGGGGAGGGTATTTTGCCCTATTCTAACATAATCGATCACTTAGAAGTGAATTTGTAGGAAGTAAAATTTTTTCAACATATTCTACACCCTCAAGGCGATTGGCCCTTTTCATTTGGCGTGAAAATACAGAGCCATGGGAACGAGCGGTTATCTTCAAGAATTTTTATTGTTTCGCAATTTTATTTTTGGAAACGGTTTGTTCAAGAATAGAAGAATGTTGATTAAGTTATACTTTTTATATACACACCTCTATAATTTTAACAGTGATCAAATATAGATAAAATTGACATTTTTCAACATAAAACTGCCAGCTTCATAACAAGAAATAAGACAACGTAACAATTAATAAACATTGATAGATTATCTTAGAAGAGGTGTTGGAAATATTAACATAGAAATTTCACTCTTTCTTGAGAAAACTGATATTTCCAAAAGTACGATTTTTTGCGAGACCTGTTTGGTAGCTAGCGCCATCTATGGTTTCCATGATCCATCTGTTCTTGTTGGCGCGGAAGGATATTTTGGTCTGTTGTGAAGCCACGTCTTTCACCCTCCCACCCACCATCCCACAAAATAGGTTTTAGACTTGCACTCGACAGAGCCAAGGGATACACATTTAATAGAAATGTTGTAGCTACAAAAGTACATTTAAAAGATAACATATCACACCAACTTTCGAGGCATATCTGAAAATTATTTCAAGTTGTGTTATGAAAGCGAAATTTGAGACCTACAATTTTCTCAATTTTTCGCCTTGCCATCCCATTTTCAAGTTTAAATAAGCTTTGCGACTGTAGCACTGGTAAAGGTGCGTGCGCAAGTGAGACATTTTCACCACACAAAATCGCCAATGATTTTAATAAGTGCATAAACTAAATAAAATAAGGCTTTAATATACCCACTGAAGATGTACCGAATGCCTCAGATACAATTTAATACAGAGCTTATGACTTGATATTCAAAAGCTATATTTTCACACATATTAAAAGTGCCCCTAAAATTGTTACATCCAAGTGTGACTTGTAGTGCAACTCCCAACTCACCCCGTCCTTGTCAAACTTCTGTCGCTTGATCTGGAAGGTGTCAGCAGCCCATCTGGCTGCGACTGAGAGGTCGTCAGTGATTATGATGTTGTCAAACAAGATATTGTCTGACATGGACCAAAGTTCTATACCCACAGCAGCCTTAAACAAACAAGTAAATAATATCAGAATAATCTTTACTTGTTATTACTTTATTTGAAAACAATTGGAAAATTGACTAAACTGTAGAACCTTTATCGTCCGAGCACCGACTATTCGAATTCGTATCGTAGCGGCGGTTTTAGTTAAATATAGAGTTTATAAATATATATGTAAACTCATTAATAAAAAAGGAATATTTCAAAAAATTCAAAACAATGTGCACCTGTGGAAGTTTGAAGATGTGAGAACTGTAAGAAGAAACGAAGACTGAAGTGTGTTTCTATCTAGACCTAATCTAACTCTCCTTTCAGGTAGTCTTTATTCACTACCAATTACTTTACATCACTGTACACTGTTTCTACAGTGTCATTAGGCAAGTATTCATTTTGTTAACTTTTTTAATAATTGCTAGTGTAATTTTAATGACCTTAAAGACATGAGTATTGACACTATTTTAACTGTTATTTCAAGTTTAAAAACCAATAGGCCTATTTCCATTTCTAAACTTTTTTTTCCAAAAGTATTTACTATTTATAAAAAATGCGTCATTCATATTTTAAGAACATATTATGTTGTTTTAATATATTTTTAAAATCTCAAATTTTAAAAAGGTTTTATTTACATTTTTTGTTTGTTTTGAAAGATGATATTTAAATAAATAGGCCTACTATTTTACTTTTAAAGTAAATAAATATATACTCTTGCCATTTTAAAATTATGAATGTACGCTAACTGGTGAGCTTTTAGAAATACTTTGCTCGAGTTCGACTCGAATAAAAAAAAATCATACTCGCAGACCCCAAGCTTTTACAACGTCCCGAAAACAGACATTTCTGATTGTGTATTGAATTAAGAATGACATGTTTTAGTTTTCCCAGCGAGCAGCTGACACAAAGATAATGAAGACAGTTTGACAATGAGAAACCAAAATATGAGCCATTACTCACAATGTCCGCCATCTTGTAGGGGAACTTGTCTTCAAAGAAATCAGGGTTTGGTATGCGTCTTGGTTTCCACTTGCCCTTATAGTTAGGGTTATCAATGAGAGATGCGCGCCATTTTCCTTTATAGTTGGGGTTATTGATCATAGGAGACTTCCAAGGACCACAACCAGGGGCTCCCTCGCACCTGGGGTTTAAGATGAGGGGGGCCTCCCACTCGCCGTCCATGTCGGTATCCCTTCAACACAAAACTGTAATGTCAGCTGATCATCAACCCCCTGAATCATGGCTCTTTGAGTAGAATATTAGCCCTGAGGGGGCGCACTGGTAAATTTAACATAAGCATGTGCGTGGGGAACATTATACCCATCAGTTTTCACAGAACTATCGTAAAAAATGATAGGAAATACAGGACAAATGGGAACATTGCACTAGGCAGTGTGACCATGTTAACAAATATAAAATTTGTATACCTTGTTAAGGAAAACCTCTTTCCGCTTCTTGAAGAAATTGGGGTACTTTATATCCCAGCGTGCCACTCGAGGGTTCAGTGAGCCATGTGTGCAATTGGGTTAGTATTTGAGGGGTAGCTAATATTTTACAGTTATGTCTAAGAATACTTGAAGTTTTATTAGTGTCTGTCCTTATTTAAGACTACTCTTCAACAGCAGTGATAATAGGATGAGGTCAGTGAGACAGTGACTCTTAGAAAAATACAACTCTTGGTATGATAACAAATGGTTCCATAATCATAGTAAGGCTACACTGTAACTACTTTAAAATCAACAGTGGACATGCAGACTAGACGTTAAGCTCACCTAATCTGATTTAATAATGACAGGATTCAAAATAAAAGTCAGAGTGTTTTCCCCCCCTAAATGGTTTCCCCACCTTCGATCACACAAATGTAGGTAAATCTATGAAATATATACACTTGACACGGGGAAATTATGTGACTAGCAGGTTTGGAAATAGCTTATCTACCAAGGGATTGAACCTAGGACATTGTGGTAGCAAAGAGAAGAGTTATAAGGACTTACCAGTCATCAGGCTTTTCGGCGTTGGGGTCAGGGATCATCTCCGGCTCATCTTCCAGCCAGCCGTCCGGGCGGGTGGCGCTTTCGTCGGGGATCGTGGCCGGCGCATCCTCGTCCCAGTCGTCGGGTTTGTGGGCATCCGGATCTGCGATTTTCTCCCGCTCATCCCAATCGACGGGCTTTTTGTCTTCGACATCGTCCACCTCAGCAGGCGGGTTTACCGGGGGAGTGAAGTCTTCCAGGAGGCTGCCCTCGTTAATCACCTTCAGAGAGTTTAGAATTCAATGACTATCACCCGTTTACAACTATTTCCAGTACTTTTTGGCATGCCTTCCTCTCCATATAACAGCCCACTATTATGAAGCAGGAAAAGGAAATATATATATATATATATACAATGTATTTTTACTCAGTAAGGAGTTGTTTTAGCTAACAGGTGACAAACTAACAAACTGTTAAGCTATCCCACTTCAAGAATGTTATAATTGGTTAAGGGGACAGGGAGCCCCCCGGGGCCAGGCATGGAATGTTTCTAATGTGATTTTGTTACAAGCAATTTATATGAAAATTACCTTAGTTAGGGCCGGTCTTATGACTCCTGGATAAATATTTATCTGGGCGATAAATATTTTTATCTGGTCAATAAGTTAAAAGTGCATCTTAAGACTGTCAGATCAAATGTATTCATCCATCAAATTTTTATCAAGAGGTTTCGCCTATCAGAATCTGTTTTTAGGTTAAAATCTTGGTTCATGTATTTAGTAGGCACAGACTTAGGCTCTAACTATATATAAAGTTAGAATAATCATACTAGCAGCACGTCTTACTATTCGTTCGGGTTATACGCTTTTAAGTTAGAACATTTAATTCATATTTTTATCAAAACTGACAAGCTATATGTGAAGTTATAGTTATATAAGAACAAATTATTTAAATGTGAGTACAATATATCAAATTTTGTAAACGTTGTACTGAGCTATTGACCACAATTTGGCAAACACCGAAATTAATACTTGCAAGACAACCTAACTTCTGTGCCCACATGACGCCATTTGTTTACTCGCACTCGTTTAGCCACCATTATTTAACTAATGTTGAGCGTTGTAGCTACTAGCCAGGTTGTACTCATGCGTGCACGAGTAAAAACAGTACCAACCTTGCGTTTTATACATAAAAATATATTTAACCTACAGATAACTCTCCAGCAGATAAATTCAGTTCATAATATGCGTAAAATATTAAAGTGACTGCTAATATTTATCTGATAGCTAACTTTAACCCCCCAATAGCAATATTTATCCGGTAGTCATAAGATCGGCCCTTATTTGAATTAGGTTTTTACACTCAATACTTGCCCAACTATATCAAATTTAAATTAGGGATGGGCCTTCGAATCATTAAGGATATTCAAAAACATTTAGGATTTGAAACGCAAATCCTTAAGATTCTTTTTTTACACTTTTTCAAGTGCAATTTGTTTTAGAGCTATAATACAGCTTATAGGTAGTTCATAACCAACTATAATTATCCGGTGAATTTAACAACCAGACCCCAGACCAGTAATTTAAAAGTTTATGTGTTTCTTCCATCCCTATTATTTCACACGGTTGTTGTCGTTACCTTGTTGTCCAGTTGTATGGTAAAGGTGTTGTCAGGCCGAACTATGAGCGTGTACAGGTGAGGGAGTTTGTCCTTGAACGGCTCCTCGATCCTCTCTTTGGGCTTCTTACAGTGTTTCTCTGTGAAAGTTCCATTCAGAGGATTCTTGTGGCGGAAAATGAAGTGCAGCTGAAACGCAACAAGGCAAGAGACTAAAAAGATGCACAACAAGTAATTATTACTATTTAATGAAGATTAAAGTTACAAACTTCTGAGCTGACATTCAAGGAGTGAAGATTTGGTTGCCAGTGAAAAACAAATATTGGACCGTGCAGGGTTGAGAATTATATTATACTTCCACATCAATGAAAAAACCAGAACAAATGTCCTACAAGTCTGTCAATGTAGTTTACCATTGTTGTTACTAGAGTGTTAACACAAAAGGCAAGGTTTACAAGAATTGAAGTTTTCGGACTAAAGTGAACCAAGACCCACTCATACACTCTCTGCTAGAACTATACGTGGAGTCTGAAACAATTTTGGGTGGAGTCAGAAAAAATGTACCAACTCAGACTTCAAATAAAAACCTTTAAAACAATATTTTATACTTTTATTTATTAATTAGAACCAAAATTAGTAATTTTATCTAACAAATTTATTTAAATATGAATTCGCAATGTCAAAGAAGATTCCAACTAAGTCATCTGTATTGAAGCATTTTACTGCAGTAAATTTGTTATTAATAATAAATATACATTAACCATTTATGAAGGAGTAAGATTCGGACAGTAGAAAAATAGAGGAGTCGGAGTCGAAGGCTCGGAGTTCCGACTCCACAAGCTCTGGTTACTACATAAGCTTTGACCCGGGGAGACCCCCAACTAGCCCCAGCAGAGTTTCTACCTTGTGATCATTGCCGCATTTGTCCGGACCGAACATGATGGTGTACGGGGTCTTGTCGTGAAACTGGCGCAGATCTGCCGTCTGTTTCCCCAGGGAGAGGAGCTTGATGTACGCCCCGCCACACTCCTGTCCTTCCTGCAACGTCACCTCGTATTGAACCACGAGCGGCTTCGTCGCAAACGAGAACGGCCGATCCAGGCGGGAAGAGATGGCCGCGTGTTTTGCTTTTGACTTGAGGACAAGGCCCAAATCTCCTTTCAACGGGTTTTTCTGTGGGGACTCCACCTCCCACTTGCCTGAGGACAGAAACTTCATTTAAAAGGACTTAGAAAACAGAATTTTGAAATAATTTTAAATGAGTGTTAAATTACATTGTTTTCTGATTTGTGTGAGTGAATAAAATCATTTCAAGATTCAGATGATGTTAAAAGTTTATTTTCCAGAAAGCCTAACAGATGAGAATTTGAAAGGTCTAAGATTAATCTATTGGTTGCATAAACTGAGGTGAGATTTTCAAGTCAGACACTTCAGCTCAGTTGGTAGGGTATCTGTCTATTGAGCTATGGGTCCCGGGTTCGATTCCTGGCATGGTCAAAATAATTTATAATTAATGAATATATCATAATAATTAGCGCCCATCGCAGATCGATATAACTCGATATCATAATATGTGTTTCCCCTTTCACAGGGATAAATAATGGCCGGGGGGCTGGTTGTTGTGTCTGTTCTAGATTTAAGTTAGTTCATAAGTTGTGTGCTGATATAATAAATTGGTTTAGAAAGTGTAAGTTAAATACCTCAACTAAATTAAATGAATGAGATTTTCAAAGATTTAAATACTGTAGATCATTTATTCCAGATGAATAACAGTGCAGCTCTTTTGAAAAGTCTTATATTCACTTTTGTGACAGGCACATACCAATTAAAAACTAAAATTGCTCACTGTTCGATTGATTAACGTATATCAGACCATTAGAATTTCTATGAGTGAGAGTGAAAGGGTCTACCAATTTTGCCAGGAAAGATATTTTCACAAACCTTCCAGAATTCTTTTACACGTCCACAATCGACTGGGACCGACGGTTTTACTTCCCCTCTGAAGGAAGTTGTGCTACAGATTTTTATCTCTCAAGAAAAATCCCTCGACCTTGGCTGGGTTTGAGCCCATGAACATTGATCCTAAATACTACCACATTAGTTACATATGAATATTACAGCTATAAAAATTCAGACATGAGAAACGTTCCCTGGAACAATACTGAAACAAACTCTACTATATGTACTAACCATCGTATTTAGCAATGTCATCATCGATGCCTTCTTTTTTGGCCTCGGAAAAAATCCATTTTTTCTTGAAGTTGCTCAAGTCATCAAAATGTTCCGCAAAGTATACGTTGCCCGAGGGAGTAGGACTAGTGTAAACGACATCTTCCACAGGCTCCTCCTAACACAACATAAAGGTTTGAACAGAAATTGTTGCAGTTATGAATTTTCACGATGTCTCAAATTATACTCCTACCTATTACAAACGAACAATAAAGTTAGGAATATTTTTAAGTTAGTTGACGTAGTGGCATTATGATAATTCATAATGCCACTACGTAACTCTATTGATTTGTATGTATTTTGAGATTGAATTCAAAGTTTATTATTCCGAACAAAAAAGACTAATGTTGCATTGATCTCTTGTTTTGTAACTTTTGACTTAATTCGTGTATTGAGGCCAAATTAGGAAGGCGCTCTGTGGGAGCGAGCATAGGAACCCAGGTGCCCCCTGGGAGCATATTCTCACTTGTATCGTGTCATAACCAGCCACCAAAATAAATATTATAACTTAAAGAAAGAACACTTCAAAAATTAGTTTCAAAATTAAACCTTTTATTTTGTAAAAAAAACACACGCATGCACACAATCTAAAATGATGTGTGTGACATCGTCAAATGGCCTTGTTTTGACTGTTAAACCATTTTATGAAGATAACACAGCCTTTTAGAAGTTCTTGTTTGAAAAGCATTTTAAAGTGAACCACAAAAAATAAACATCCAAACAGGGTTTTTTTTCATAAGTTTGTGTTAGAAAATTAAAATTAAAATAGAAACAAATAATTTGTTGAAGCAAAAGTTTGCAGTCTTTTAAAGAAAACACAGCTTTGACGTTGGCAAAGATTCAAAAAATATAATTCTTTAGAGAGGTTTGAACACTGAGGTTTAGGAAAATCTTCGAAAGGATCCTTCACACAGATTGAGGCCAATCAATGATATTTTTTCCAAAAATACTTGTTTATAAGCAGTTCATTATTTGTGTAGCTAATGTAATCGAAACTTTGAAGTGAACAGTTTGGTAAAAGTGACAACGCTCACCAGTTCCTCCGTCGTGACAACAACATCTTCGTCATCTTGAGCTACAGATCCTGTCCACAATAGCGTGCACACACAAACTAACGTCAACACAATCTGGCTGACCGCCATTGCTGCTTGAATGGTGACAGCTAACCTGAAATAAATTCACACCTGTCTTAGTTGATGTCTTACCAAACACTTGTGGCAAACTATGCGTCGACCCGCATTTGAACTAGAGACTCTTAAGAGACAATGGCTTGTACTTATCTTATGGAATTATCTACCCCCAATTAAACTCTTCAAGAGCTTTATCAGGCTGTCTAATGAGTTGTACAAACCAAAATTAGTGACTTTTTGTTGACCTTTTATGACCACAAAATTTCTTCGGTAAGCGATTGAACATTATATAATGCATAAATAGGCATAATGCACTCACGCGCAACATTAAACTTTAACTAGATGGCAAACGTTAACCTTGTCTTTGGTATCATGGTAAAAACAATCGGGCGGTTAGCGCATGGCATCATGGGTAGTGGGTAACTTGACATTCGACGAGTTTGCATTGTTACGATGCGCGGGAAATTCAAACAACAATATTTTCGTGACTTTATGACCCAAATATTGAAAATTCGTGACTTTTCAGGGACTTTCGTTAACCAGTAGACACCCTGTTTATCTTTAAATCCTGCTCAGATTAAAAATAAATATTTATATATGTATAAAAACTCCATGGTGTGAGCCCGCCCACAAGCGAGCTATACCGCCTTTAGCAATTATAGTGCCAACATTTGTGGATAGAAGGTGTCATGTGGTCAGCACAACAAACCCTCCAGCCATTAATCTCAGTTTTCTAAACCAAAGTTGTTATTTCTTAATTCAAGTAGCTCCTCATCCGTCCTCACGAGTCCTGAGTTTGACCCTGTTACAGTACATTTTTGAAAGCCAGTTGTATAACCACTAGTCCTCTAAGAGCGACAAGAATATGTGAGAAATGAGAGGGAGATGTAAAGCAGGACAGGATGTCATGTAAGGAGAATGGAGGAGGAGTAAAGGAGGACAGGATGTCATGTAAGGAGAATGGAGGGGGAGTAGATAACAAACTTACTCGGGTGAACTGGGGGTGGTTTTCCCTAAATGGTTTTCTACTCTCCCTTCACACAAATGCGGGTTCACTTCTTCTAAATTCAGCCTTCCCAGTTCCTAATCCATTAGCGTAATTAGTACTTAAGTGTATAACCCGAACGGGTAGTAAGACAGGGTGCTAAATAAATAAATAAAAACTATTGGAAGGTCTACAATGTGAGGATAAAAACTAGAACCATTAAATATTCACAATAATGGAACTATGTCAATAATGTTAAGGTTTACGTACATTTTTGTTTATTCTTGTTAAACGATTTAAAACTAATTAACAAGATAAAATAAATCACAATACCAAATAATATTACATATTAAAAAATACCTAAAGCTTAGTAAGGACTTTGAATTTACAATCTTTGTTGTGTGGTAACTTGATAGTGTCAGTCAACAAAATGGTGATGTAACATTTTGTACAAACTTGTGTATACCTACCAGGCTAATTTCACACGTCAGGACTATGGTAGTCTATATAATGGTGTATTTAACCTAAGACAGCAGGGTCTATTCTGAAACTTGACTTGTCTAAAGATAACACATCCCCTGTCTACAACATCACAAGTCTTGGTTACAGTTATTTCCTGTCGTAGCAAATATACAGTAAGCTCTGATAAAAAAAAAAGTAGGGCAAAGATTTCAAATAGTAATCCTTAGTTCATTGTTACAAATAACTACTAGCTTTGTTTTATGCCTACCTGACACAATTAACGAAATATTTTGTGTAATTATGTATCTGCTGATACTAGGACCTCTATTTTCAAAAAGTAGTTCTAGGCCACAGATAAAGATACACCAGTTCCTTAGTCTTACGCTCCTTGAGCAAGGTTGAGTCCATCAACACTGTGGTTCACTAGTGTCATTGCTCACTTAGAAATGTGCACTTGTTAAACGACTCACTTTTAACATGTTCTCCATAAAGGGATTATTGTAATGTGCAGTCTGAGTAAGCTCTTTGCGAGGTAAGGTTATATGAAGAGAGGGTTGGGTCAATACCTGAACCTAGCTTTGTGGAAGCAGGCCGATTGACTCTAGAAGAGTATGTCTCTACTTCTCTCTAGTGAAGCCATGTTTAAAATACCCCTTGATGGCAACCAGCGATACCTGTGTTGAAGGACTCGAGCTCTTCCACGGAGTGCAACCATTTTAACCTGAAACTGTGGGTTCTTCTCTGCGTACTAGGCTAGTAGTGAATTCAGTAGTCAACATCAACCAAGTAGTCTCAACTATAAGGTAGACATTTTAAAATGGCAACGTGTCTTACTAGGGGTCTACCTGTTTGGGTTATATGCTTATATAGCCTAATAATTACGATAATGATTTTGAGAGATTATGAAGGTTATATTAAGAGAAAGTGTACCCACATTTGTGTGGAATACCACTTTGGAAAAAAAACACCCTCAATACACCCGACCGAGATTCAAACCTCAATCTCCCAGTCATCGGCAGTCTAATCTACCGCCAGGGTAGTGTGTTGGACCATGCGGTCATCAAAGTGGGTGGTAACTTTTTTTAACTGCTAAAAAGTTCTTTCTTATATGAATCTGACTGAAGAATGATATTAGACTGGTGCCCTATGAGACAATAACTTGTAAATACAGATTAAATATTAGGGCTAAATTACTAAACAGTCAATTGTACACGTAAATGATCTAGTCTTTCTTCACATGGATTTAAATAATATAGATACTAACTACAGTGGCTGCATGATCTAACGCGCTACTCTTGCAATAGATTAGACTGGGTGAAGGCAGGGATATATCGGGGTTCAATCCTGGTCAGGTGTACTGAGGGTGGTTTTTCACCCTCCCTCCATGCAAATGTGGGTACCCTTCCTCTAAATTCGACTTTCACAATTCCCAACACATTCGTGTAACCTAATTAGTATATATATTCAATATGGGCTTATAGCTAAAACAGGTAGTAAGCTGCGGTGTTAAAAAAAAGGGGCGGGGGGGAAGGAAAACAAACAAAAACATGCCTACACAATATTAATGAGCTGTATTTATGTTCTCATTCATGTTTCAAGTGGGAAAAGTTAATTCTATACTTGTCAAAAACATTACATAAAATTCTTTTTTTCCCCCTTACTTCCCTTCCGGACTCCCCACATTTTATACTACTGGAGTTGAGGAGAGAAAGTTAAGATTTAGGGGAAGTTTCCCACATTAGCATGATGACGATGAGAAGATTCACCAGTATCGGCCACTAATAGTCGCAAACAAGGCCAGTCTGAGCCTTTGTCCGCACGCACACTAGTGTGGTGCAAATCCATCAGATTTAAAGGCCCGTCCTTAAATTAATTTAAAGCTTTTTTAGAGGGAGGGGGTTCAGTACTATCTTATCCAGCTATCGAGAAGTCATTCCGTACCCAGGCTCATTCTGTTTTACAACTATAATAGCTTGAATATTTAATCCATCAGTTTTCTTAGTGTGATTTAGACGAGTTTTGTTTTAATTTTAAAATTACCCCATTTGCAGTTTTATATCAATATAAATGTTGGTATTACAGTATTAGAATTGTATTATGTTGTGTGTATTAATGATAGCAAATATTTTTTATCCAGGCCTACAATTATGTGACAAAGCAAAGGTGTCTACAATCACCCGTTGTTGGGGTACCATTCCCAAAATGTTTGATATGTTAAAACAATTAGTCTTCGCATGACTGTTTATTAGTGTTTACACATAACAGTCGTTAAACTAAAGGGGGGAAAAATTAGAATATAAACAATAGTTCAATAGGATTATTGGTTCCTCATTATAATATGTAATCGTTGTAAAAAAAAGTTTACAGTAGAGATGGGCTAAATAGTGATTTTACGATATCAGTGACTACAGTGACTGTGATTTAAGTGATTTATACCAGTGATTTTTCACTGTGGCTGGCATTCACAGCTTGTCTTGATGGACCGATATTATTTCACTTTCACAGTTTGTTGCTAGGTAGTTGGTACCTGTGAACTGATATTTTGTCAACCACAGACAAAGCTAGTATTTAGCTGCTGTCCGAGTAGGCGAGTATAATTGAGTATTGAGTATTTCTGAATATCTACTGGGTATTTACTCGAATAGCCCCATGACAATTGGTTGGAACTTGGAAGGAAAATTAATTACTCGAGAGTTTGGCAGCTTGCAATGGAATTCGGCACCGACATAGACAATTGATATACAGCTACCTAATCTTCAGGTTTCATGTTGCCTGACTAATGTACAGTCAATACAAAAGTATGTGTTTGAAGAAGTTTCGTAAAATAGAAAAAAAAGAGAAAGCAAAAAATGTTATTTAATATTTAATAGTGAAATGTTATGTATTTTGGGCAAAATTAGTGGTCCAACAAATCTTATGTTAAACTTGAATACCGATATTAAAACTTATTTGACGTACTATGAGAAACTCTAGTATTTGTGTAATTTATTTAGTGATCTGTTTTACCGAAATTAAAATTCATGTGACATTAAAAATGAACATAGCATTGTGGCAATTGGTTTAGAAAATGTTGTTTGGAATGCAGGGCATATGTTATATTACTGTAGGGTTATTTTATTTTAAATACCGTACATCTAATAATAGATGAACTATACATCTAATATAAGCAAATAAATTAATTTAAATATAAAGGAATAAAACTCATAACCACAGCACTGAGACTTAACATTAAATTAAGATATGCTATAAAATATTAAATAAATTATTAAATACACACCCTTTAGATTATACTTGAGAATGATTAAGATCATCAATGCATAGTAAATATTATCTTTATTTATATTTTTTCTATTTTGATACTTATTTTAATTTATTATTTGCGATTTTGGGGATAGTACCATAAAAAAAAAATGATTTTTTCATAGCCTACTTTTAAAAATAATTTGAAATGTGATTCGGTTAGTAAGCTCGCTTTTCGATTTTGTTCTTAACAACAAATATTTTGAATTGAAAACGCATGTGAATGACACATTTAAAGCATTTAAGTCATTTTTAAGTAGCAATCTGATTCAGTTTTTGAAAAATGAGCTCTATGAGATCAAGTGTTTTAAATAGAAATAACATTTAAAACATGCCAGTCAATAAGGTTGATTCTCAATTAGCTGGTAGAAAATAAAAAAATAACAAGGACCGCGAAGCGAGTATTTACTTGAGTGTCTAGAAGAAGCAATACTAGCTCCGTAGCTCGAGTAACTATTGCCATCTGATGCGAGTATCTCCATTCACTGATATCTCAATCACCGATACTTTTGAGATAGAGTCACTGATAGTAACGGTGAAAAAAATCACAGTCAGTGATTTATCACCCATCTCTAGTTTACAGGGCTTAATATGTGTAGAAGAAATAATATGGCTTCACATTTGCAGAAGAAATAATATGGCTTCATATGTGTAAAAGAAATAATATAACCCTTATATTGAATAGCAAAGGCTTTCAAAGCTTTGACCTCGTGTGTGGTGTTAGAAGAATACCCTTTGCTGTCTCTTTAAAGTTTGGGGAACACAACTTGTGGTGGATGACCTGAACTATTAAACCAAATAGCTATGATTTCTTAAGGCTTCTATTGCCACACTCTAAGCAAATACATTTAAGTTGGAGGAATGAAAGAGTTGTTTCTATATATTATTATTTATGTTCAGATAACAAATGCATTATATGTTATAGCTAAGTATTAGATAGTACATAAAATGTAAGCAACCAGGTCTTGAATCGCATGAGCTTGCATTATATTGAACCCAATATTGTGTGTTAAAATAAGTTTAAAAATTGGAAATACTTTTAAATAAAACACAACAAAATAATCAATACAATCAAAGTTTCAAAACATTTTGATTGCTTAGAGTGAATAAGAACATTATATCATTGATTTATTTCTATTACCTCTTAATGTAATAATACAAATCCTCTTTACTCGAGATGCGTAAATAAATTAACTTTAACTTATACTTTCAAGGATGCAACTTGCTGTAAAGAATTTAAATTATATAAACGGCTAATTCTCAACTAAACCACTTGACTGATTGCCTCATTTTAATTCTCAATAAAATTTACTTTTTGATTAATCAAAACTAACAACACTTTGGTTCACTAGTTTGGCTAGCATTTGAACCAATCACTAACAAACAGTTGTCTAAAACAGTGTTGCGTTAGAAAACAGAGAAATATTACCAGACACACCCTTTTGTTAAAAATAAACTTTTACTTTACTTAAAAATACTAACTAATAATCTGATAGTAAAAAACTTGAAACAAATCAAACCATCATAATAGCTAATTTATAGATATTAACATTATTTTAATTTACTGTTATTTTAAGTTGTATCAATGTTTGGTTGGTATTAACGATGTCACTATACTTATTGCCAATCGATTTTACGAAAACTATATTTACATGGCTTTTTTGTTGATACCTACTTTTTAAATTTTACATATGTGATATTATATTACATTGAATAAGTTGTATTTTAATAACTAATTATTTATTTTGATAAATTACTTAGTTCAAATTCATTTCCCCCAATCATCAAAGATGTTGTGAACAGTGTGAAAAACTTTGCTCATAATGTTGTATATTCTGAAAAGTGCCAATGGTTTTTGAAAATAATCCATAGCATATAAGTTGAGAATGACAATCACTCCTTTATCCATTCTGATAATTTTTAATCAGAATGTCGAGCTATTGTTTCAGCTTACACCATTACATCATCTTAAATTTATTGACCTCATGAATAAAGGGAAAAGAACATAAGCAATGTTAAATTAATTACTATTTTTATTCATCTCAACTCAGCGTGCATAATATACAAAGAACTACATCTAGATAATAATTATTTTATTTTGGAACGTAGTGCTTTTTTTTCACATAACATAATATTATATTTTGAGTATAATGATAGACTTTAAAATTAATGTGTTGACACTAAATTGTTGGTATGTAAGATTCTATTTTTATTTTAGCAATACAATTCGAAAGATTAAAAATAATTTTCAATTTTCAAACCAAGATTATTTTAGCTCATATGCAAATACAGTAGTCTCACTTATCCAACAAATTGACTGGCAGAACGCCGGATAAACGAAAATATTGGATAATAGGGAGGAATTAATAAGAAGCTTATTACTTTATAATTTTACAAATCAAGCACCTAAACATCACGTTTTACAACAAATAAACAGAAAAATAAAATTCAAAACACAACGTTATACAGTAATTTATTTACAAATTTATCACCAAATTTGTATTGAAGTTAACGTTAAAAATTTAATACAAATAAATATAGAATTGCATAGAATGAACTTAAAATAACAGCAATGTTGGAAGTTAAATCCATAAAAAGTTCAGTTCTGTGATAATAAAAAAAAAATTGTGATCCTAGTCTGCTTTCCCGAAGATTGCCGTTTCTTCGCTGCCAAGTCTCGCCATCTTTGCAGCATCATTGTGTTGATCCCCATAGCTTCTTCTTGTTGCTCAACATATTTCATGGCAGTTTCTAGAGTCTTAACTCAATCGTTATGCGAAATTCTGAGAGGCTCAACAGTTGATGCTTCATCATCAATTTCGTTGCCATCGCTAATGACGAGCAATAATTTCTTCATCAGTTATTTCATATCAATTGTCTTCGTTAATCCAACTTTCAACTCCTTGCGAAGATGCATCCTCACATCCAGGGATACGTTGGACTAAGAGTAGAATGCTTTCTTCGATTTCATCTGTTCTTTCCATTTCCATAATTTCAGCTTCATCTTCATCTTACAGCTTCTTCCATGATTTGGCAATTGTTGAAGCCCTAACGTCAGCTCAGGCCCTTGCAAACCAATAAGCAACATCCTTTACATTGATGCATTTCAATTTCTTCTATCATTGTCTACAGTAGCTACCCGCGATAATTCCTTTTTAGGGTTTCCAAAACGCCCTGGTTCATCGGTTGGCATATGGCGGTTACATTAGGTAGCGGAAACATATCCTTAATGTCCCCATCTTGAAGCTCCTCTGCATCAGGGTGCAACAAAACTGCTTTTCTAGGAAGGTTATTTTCTTTCAAAAATTTCTCCGTGGAATGAACAAGTTCCTTAAAAAAAACCAATCTTTGAAAATTTCACTGCTCATCCACGCACTTTTTTGATTGTAGTATTTTACAAGAGCGTTTTTTGAAATTATTTTAAAGGATCTTGGATTTTTGGACTTCCCAATCATTGCGAGGTCCATTTTGTGGTTTGCTGTAGCATTGCTGCATGCTAGAATTGTCATTCTTTCTTTATTACGCTTATAGCCAGAGGTTGCTGCTTCAGTTCTGGCTGCAAGACTCTTACTAGGTAACATTATGTAATTAAGGCCTGGCTCGTCGCAATTAATTAAATATTTGATCACTCGTTAAGCTTTCAGTTTCAATAAAGTCTTGACATTTTTTCTTGAATGCCTCCATTTCTTGAAAATTTGATGACAGCTTCTCACCACAAACACTTATCCGACTGATTCCATTACGTTTCTTCCATCTGTCGAGCCAACCAATGCTTGCTGTAAAATAGGCCCTGGAATAGGCACACCTTTATCTCTGAACCGTGTAAACCAAACGTAAAAAGCCTCGCTAACTTTTTCATAGTCACACTTTTTCATCGTTTTTCTCTCTTTTCCATTCGTAACTCTCGAGGAACACCATTTTTCTATTTCCAATTTTTTCCTTTTCCAGTCTCCTACTGTTAACCGTCCGACGCCATAGTCGTCAGCTACCTTCTGCATCGTCTCTCCTTTGTCCAGTCTCTTGATTGCCTCAAGTTTTTCTTCCATTAATACAACAACTTTCTTTCTTTTCATCACCATACTCATGTAAATTTCAGTAAAAACTGCTTCACAACACAATTATGTTACTTACGTTAACACACACACACACACGCACATAAACACAGAGTAAACCGATCTGCATACACTAACAAACTGTACTGAGCAACTGTTAGGAAAGGCGAGACATGACCTCTAGTGTACAGCCGGGGCAACTGAGTGGCCACGGTACACTCAGGAGCAAACAAGCGGCATTTAAAAAAATTATTTAGAGGCGTCGGATAAGCGAATGTAGTTTAAACGAGACTCGACTGCAACCACTCATCCATGTGGGTGGTGTTCGGCAGTTCAGTCCAACACGAGATTAGTGCGTTAGACCACGTGGCGACCAAAGTGGGTCATTCAAAGATTAATGAGCTACTACAGAGTGGGTACCATTCATCTTCTCTCCCCTTTTTCTGACCTACGTTTTCCTTCACCCTCTGCCATCCACACAAACCTTTTTAGCAAGTGTTGTGACTGCTAAACCTTGGTCCTGGTGTGGTTATATCTCATACTTTTGTATCTGCTACTGTTTTTAAAATGTTTTCAAAATTTTACCCACTTCGGTGGCTGCGTGGTCTAATGAGCTACTCTCTTGTTGGACTATATTGCCAAATACGGGGAGACCGGTTTAATCCCGATCGAGTGTACTGGGGGTGGTTTTTCCGAAACAGTTTTCCACTCTCCTTCCATGCAAATTCGGGTGCATTTCCTCTAAATTAAGCCTTCCTAACCCATTAGTGTAATTAGTACATAGGCGTATAACCCAAACGGGTAGTAAGACGCGGTGCCAAAACATTTTTTTTCTTCAAAATGTGCTAGGAATTTATTAATGAGGGTGTTTTGTAACTCATAAAGGGTGTATTTTAATTGGTGTCAAATATTCCAAGGGTGTATTCCTATTGACCAAACTCTAAGAAGTTCATATATAAAAAAATGGGTCTTTTTTTATTCAAACCGGAGTAATTTCAGTATATTCCTTCTCTTTTTGTTTGATAAAGGCAACATTACCTTTGCAGATTGGATTCTTCCCACATTTTTCCTCTTTCCCTAGGTGGGCTTTCTTCATTAAATTTACTTTTATTAGTTTATTTTTCCTTTTTCTTTATTTTTTATTGATTTCTATTATTTTAAAATTATTTAGCCATTGAACCACCTCATTTTTAAACATGAAGATTGTTTTATTATTCCAGAACTATAATTTCCTTAAGAAACACCACATTTTGAGGATATTTGCCTTTATATAGATGTCACCCATAAATTAATATTCAATAAATATGTTTCATAATCTGGCTAAGGATATTCCAGTTTTTTCCACTAATATGATAATTTTACACTTCATCTGAAGAATACGCAACAGCTAAGAACAAATACTCGGTTGTGACAGTCAAAACAAAACTAGTATCAAAGAAGGGGGATCTTTTCAAAATGAACAAAGCTTTTAAATTCCTGTAATTACTTTTGTTCAGGGGGATCCCTGTGGTTTCCAAGAACCGTGCCGAGCGGATGGAAGCCATCGCGGAAGAACTCTCTCGGGCCGAATACGAAGTGGTCTGCTTACAAGAAGTGTGGATGCAAAGGGACTACAAACAGATCAGTCAGCGCTGTAGTACAGCTCTCCCTTACTCGCACTATTTCCACAGGTACGCGTCTCGACAGTAATTACACAGCAAGTCTACCTGCATCGTTGGTGGTTTGGTCCAACTCTCGTGTTAGTCTGGATTGCCAGTGTGATGGGAGGTCGGAGTTCGAATCCTGATCGGGCATATTGAGGGGCTTTTTTACTAAATTGTTTCCCAGTCTTCCTCCACTCAAATGTAGGTCTAGGTATATTTTCTCTAAAATTCTACCTTTACTATCCGTATTCCATTAACGTAATTATTGTATGTGTACAACCAGAGCAGATATTAAAAAAAATCAGTTTACCTAAATTATGACCGTCTCTGTGGTCCATTGGTCGGAGTTCCTGGCCACAGATTCAGAAGTCCCAGGTTCGATCCTCGGTGCTTCCAAAATCTATCTACTAAGCAGTGAGTCTGTAACGGGGACAACTCAGCCTTGTAAGGACAAATGAGGAGCTACTTGAATAAAGAAGTAGTAGCTCCGGTTTAGAAAACTGATATTAATAGTCGGAGAGCTCGCTGTGCTGATACCTATCTGCTCGCTTGCGGGCTAACACCATGGAGTTTTACCTTTATTATTCTGAATCGCCAGTAATGTATTAAGTTTCAATCAATCAGCGGGTCATTCTGATCGTGTGTAGACGTTCAGTCGATGCACATCAGTTTGAGTTGGAGATGTCATGACAAGAAGACTTTATTACTTTCTCTCTAATAGCTGTTTCTAGTTCTTGAGGACTCCACAAGGATTGATAACCTAAAGTCAATTCTCTGAACAAGCTGGCGTGGTAACAGTCTGAAGTTACGACTGTGTTAAGGGCTCCATAAGACACTAGTGTTTCACCAAATTTTAAGTACAGAGTTAGTTTAAGTGCCACTTAAATTAGGAGCCCAAAACTCAGCCCTTAAAGAGATTAAGGGTCATTAAATTGTAGATACTGTTAAAATGGAAGGGTGTGTAGCTCAAAGATTGGGGTAGAGAAATCGTTAATAAAATTTAAAGTAATGATTCTACTCAAAAATTGCCCCAACTATTATTTAAGAAAAATGCTTGATCACTTTCAAGAATATGATAAAACTGACGTTAAATAAAGAGTGTTTACAGGAGGATTCACTCGGAACTGAACACCTAATTTTTTTATTCAACTCATGATTGGAAAGTCACATTTGAATAACGTATAACATAACTTGGTCCTTGATGAGTAGTACTGTCTCATTAGAAGATGCTGGAAGTGCGTGTTCACGCCCGAGTGAATCACCCTGTATATGTTTTAATATTTGATAGTATTAGTCTACTAATAGATTTAATTTAGACAATAAATAATATATTTTTCATCCAAACTATGGTTATGAGTTTTGTTGTATTTTTTATTATACACAACATTTTGAAATTACAGTCATTTAGCTACTTAACATTGGTGAAACATGAAGCCTAAGGGGGAAGATTAAAAGTGGGGCTTGGTCGGGGGTCCCTTTAGGAAACTCTGGTGAAACCATCCTTAATCGTTACTGCCCTGTCTGAAGTCCCACAACAAGCGTTCGGTGGCAATCGTCAGATACTTAAGGCTCTTAGTCTTGTTAGGAATATTTTCAACACAAGTGAGCTGATTAGTCACACGTGTGAATGATTTGTGTGTGTGTGTCTAGTGGGGTGTTGGGGTCCGGTGTCTGCGTACTTTCCAAGTTTCCTATCGAGGATGTGTTCTTCCATCAGTGGCCTGTCAATGGTTACATTCACAAGATTCAACACGGTGATTGGTTCGGCGGAAAGGGAGTGGGACTCTGTAGGATATCTGTTGCTGGAATCAAGATAAATGTTTATACAACTCATGTGAGCTCCAAAATTACCAAACATAGTTATCATTGATATTATCACCTCGTCTTACTACCCGTTCGGGTTATACGCACTTACGCTAATATGTAATGGTAGAGTGATTGCGAGATGAAATGGAGGACCTACAGTTTAACGTGGGATCCGAACCACAGTGGTAGACCTGGCATTCCTCACATTCACAAGTTGTGATTAATACACGTCTTGTAAGAGGTGAAGGAAAGGTTTGGCAATCAGATAAATCTGTGCCGGGACCGAGGATTGAAACCCGGACCCCCAGCACAGAAGTCTGACACCTTACACCTAGACCGCCAGGTCACCAACATAGTTATCATATTGTTTATATGATATAAGTCAAATTCGACTTGTATCATAAAAGAAAAACAAAACTCTTGAGAGTTATTTAAGGAACTACCTTGTCACTCATTACCCAGTAGAGGTTATGCTTAAAATATTTAAATTTACCTTATTCTGCTTTATTTGTGTGCTTATTGTTACAGATTTCCATAACACTTATGCTTTTAATACTCCTCACTTATTTTTTTATTATTTTTATTCTACTACCTTTATTATTTACTTTTTTTTTGTAACTATTCATCAATATATATCAGAATGGCCCAACGTTGTTCATCCCAAGGGCCAAATTTGATTATCACTTTGCACCGCGGGCCAAACATATATTTAGTAATTCCATCAACTTAATATGGGCAAGCAAGTGACATTTAATACGGGACCTGCTTCGGTGGTCGCATGATCTAAGGTGTCACTCTCGTGTTAGACTGCCGATGACAGGAACACCGAGGCTCGAATCCTGGTCGGGTGCATCGAGGGTGGTTTTTTCACTCTTCTTCCACGCAAACGCGAATATACTTCCCCTAAATTCGAAACCTCCTCATCCCTAACGCATTATCATAATTAGTACATCTGTGTATAACCTGAACAGGTAGTAAAACGTGGCACTTAAAAAATAAAATTAATAAACAAATACTTTCAATAGGTACTTATATATAAATTCATGATCGTTTTGAATATACATATATTTTTATTTGAATATTTATATATTTCGCATCTTCCGCCAAGGGCTTCCCTCAAATTTAACTCCAGAATACTATGGGGGCCACATTTGGTCCACGGGCCGCCAGTTGGACCACACTAGTATATGTATAATTATTTAGGCATGCTTGTTTTTCATGTTGTTAGTTTAGCTTGTAAGGTACTTGTGTACTTTTCATTGCATCATAGGTCTCACGACTGTTGGCCAGAACTATAATAAAGGAAAATTGAATCTTCTTGATAAAATACAGTAAGCCTTCATTAAGTTGGACCTCAATGTTAGTTCAGATTCAAAAGTCTCTCTGTAGAGCTCTATTGGCTAAATGGTTTGTTGCTTAGTCTCTCTGAAAATGGGAACAAGTTCCGAACATGTGCAGCACTACTTATTAGAGAAGTGTGCACACTTATGTCCTATAAATGTGACCTTCCTTTTTTTATCATCGTGTCTTACTACCTGTTTAGGTTATATACTTAAGTACTAATTATGCTAATGGTTTTAAGGATAAGGAAGGTTTTATTTAGAAAAAGTTTACCCATATTTGTGTGGAGGGAGACTGGAAAACTATTTTGAAAAAAACCACCGACCAGTACACCGACAAAAATTCGAACCTTGATCTCCCCTTCACCAGCAGTCTAGTTTACTGCGAGAGTAGCGTGTTAAACCACGTGGTCACCGAAGCGGGCCCTTCTTATTCAATTCATCGATAGAAGGGTGATACAAATGCTTCTTTTTAAAATAATTTTGACTTTTTTTTTTCTAATTCTGGGGACTTTGTTCCAGATTCTCAATATTTAAAAGTAATGTTTTATTGCAGTTCAATATTTGGATAGTCGAAGTTTGTTACAAAGTTTACCAAGTCATATATAAACATCCGGTGTGATTTGATTTAAATGATATAACCGTTGTAGAATTCAAGGTAAAACTAACTAAATATTGGCAAACAATACTTCCTTATGGGAACATGGACCAGCACGGTACATGATGGTTTGTTGCGCCACAGCTGCATGCGGAGTATAGCCGAGAGTCTGACGAGTACAAGGTACACCGGGTACTCCAAGCCTTTGACCTGTCCCAAATGGTGCGTCTGACGTCGGTGGGAGCTGACGTGGTGATCCTGGCAGGCGACCTCAACACGGAGCCCGGGGACTTGGCCCAACGCATCATCTGCCACAACTCGGAACTTTCAGACACACACAACGTCTTCACGCAGGCTCAACACTCGGTAGGCGAACAAAGCTTCATAACGTTATTAGATTTTAGATGATTGAGGACGTAAACGAACTATAGATGGGTCAAATAAAAGTCTTTATTTAACCGACAAATCTTGAATCTGAATCACAATATTAGGAAATATGATAATTATAAGATAGCTTTCTAACATTGGTAGAAACGCTGACATTTCATGAGACGTGTTTATAACTTTCTAACATTGGTAGTAACACTGACATTTCCTGAGACGTGTTTATAACTTTCTAACATTGGTAGAGACACTGACATTTCATGAGACGTGTTTATAACTTTCTAACATTGGGAGAAACACTAACATTTCATGAGACGTGTTTATAACTTTCTAACATTGGTAGAGACACGGACATTTCATGAGACATGTTTATAACTTTCTAACATTGGTAGAGACACGGACATTTCATGAGATGTGTTTATAACTTTCTAACATTGGTAGAGACACGGACATTTCATGAGACGTGTTTATAACTTTCTAACATTGGTAGAGACACGGACATTTCATGAGACGTGTTTATAACTTTCTATCATTGGTAGAGACACTGACATTTCATAAAAAGTGTTTTTCCAAACTTTAACTTTGCACATGAAAATGACCATTAAAACATTTCTATAAAGCTTATTATGGCATTTTTGAATTCATTGTACAACCTGTGAAATAAAACCAAGTTTTTATCTTTACATGTAATTGACTACTTGGCCTTTTATTTGCAAAGATGGTCAATTTTGTTGATTTAATTGAGTCAATGATACAAAAACTAAGATAAACATAGACTTTTTTTTCTCATTAGAAAATGTCATCATTCTTTGCTTTTGTTGACAGAAAAAAATAGTATTTAATACACCATTACAATTTTTTTTTTAGTTATTTTTGTAATAGTTAACATTATGAAAATATTTTGTTGGTAGTTAAAAAATATTGTATTAAGCTATTTTTATAATTAGGTTTTACAGTAGAGTCTCGGAAACTCGAACTAATGTATACTAAGCTGATGTTGAGTTATTGAAATGTTAAGTTTTACGAATGAACTTGCATAAGATGCATGTTTACTATGTCATGTTTATTAAACAAGGATGAATCACACTACAGTAGCGAATATTATAGGTACAGTTGTACTGTACTGTAGTATTGTACAGTATGCATTTTAGCCATAATTTTTCTATTCACACTACAATACCACTTAATTTGAGTTAATTTGTTAGCATTAAAAGGTTTGTTTACTAACATTTTATACTAACAGAATCCAATAGTTTTATTTACCACAAATCATTGTCTCAAAACTTTTTTTTTTCTTCATTCTATATACATGCCTCATCACGAAGTTCCTTTAAGAGGTAGGCAAGAAACTGTGAATATGTACATCTCTAAAAACAACTCCGTACTTAATCCAACCTCACTAACTTTCTCCACACTTCCTTATTCTTGCATACTCCCTTCAACATACATACACCGAGTAATATATGTTCTTCTATTATTAAAACTCTTAATTTTTCTCTTTTTCACACATTTGTCTAAAACGTTTAACCACGTCTTACACACTCTACCTTCATATATTTGCTTTGTTATTCGATCCACACTCATCCCCTCAACATTCCCAAACCAACGTAAGACGCTTCTTTCACATCGACCTATTGGATTCCCTATCACCATCCATTCATTACTAGCTTTCCATATGAGTGTTTTCCCATACATGCCTGAGTATACCTGGTTTATCTGTTACCTACCTTCCTATAATATACCTGGTTTATCTGTTACCTACCTTCCTATAATATACCTGGTTTATCTCCCACCTACCCTCCTATAATATACCTGGTTTATCTCCCACCTACCCTCCTATAGTATAACAAGATGTCTGCTCACTACTCTCTTTGTTGGTTTCTTCTTCCCCCCTCCTCCTTTTCACCCCAATTGCACATTTTGCAAACAACATCCTAACAAAAAGAAAGAAGCAAGCAATAAGTCATCTTTCATCATTCACACATTGGAGTAGAGAAATAACCTTTTACAAGAAACTTGAATTTACCGAGCCTCTAAGTCTAAGTTTTGAGGCCCAAATGTCTGTTTAAAGCTCAGCTGGAAAAATATGATTGCCTGGTCTCCCTAACCTTATATTAAATAAATCACGCCCCCCCCCCCAAATAATCACAAAATATGATGTTGTGAATAAAACTAATCTACTATTAATGTTTGTGTCTGGTGCAGTTTGCTCATCAACAGTCAAGTGAAAAGTTTTCTGAGGACTTTGCCCTTGACTCCAAGGACCACAAATATATGCTCAATAATTCAAACAAGGTGAGCTTATTATGTTTATATATTAGATTCAACTTCATGAAGTTTGTTTCAAGCCTGTGGCCGGGTCGGTTTAGTAAAATGCCTCGTCTTCCTATTTTTAGTTGCCTCCATTCTTCTACTGTCACTCGCACACTTTCTGTTAACTGCTCCACCCATCTCTTTCTTGGCCCCCCTTGGGGTCTTTTTCCTACTTTTAATTTCTAATTTAATAAAATAAAATCCGACTTAAATATACTGTATTGTTTGTAAAGGTGCCATCTCATTTTAATAATATGTTGCATTTTGTGAAATGACATCAGTTCCTTTCGAGACTCTGTTATAGTTATATTCACTTTCAACATATGATCTGAAAAAAATAATGAATATATAATATTCCACCTGTCAATCATAGTTAAGTTAGGCATCGCCCTTGCAATAGACTGAACTGCCAATGATGAGTAATTCAGGGCTAGAATCCTGGTCGGTTGTACTTAGGGTGGTTTTCCGCCCCCCACTCCACACAAATTTGGGTACACTTCCCGTAAATTCAACTTTTAATCCCTAACACATTAGCCTGATTAGTACATTTTATTCACAACCCGAATGGGTAGTAAGACGTGATGGTAGAGAAGAAATAAAAATTGATTATAATCACATTTTACATACACTAAATTTTTTTTTTTTCCAATATTTAGAAATATTTTATATTAGAGTGACTTAATGTTTGCTTTCTGAACTAACTGACTACTAAAGAGTAGGAGTACATGGAGTACATGAGATAGTAGAAAGATGGAAGTAACAGATAACAGAAAGTGTGCTTCGTCAGTCGGAAGTGGAAAATATATGGCTTCAATAAAAAACTGACCCAGGCCACGAACTGTAATGGATGGAAAAAAAGGCTTAAGTTAGGTTTTTAAGAGTTTCCATTGGTTTCACACCATCATACTAACTATCACCATCACCTCATCTCATCAGGACATGTAAAGATCCTCCACGGAAAGGATGTACTTTTAGTACATTTGGGCGTCCCCTGGACAACGGTACATTAGCACTGGCTAATCTCTCCACTACTGGGCTACGAATAATGGTAGCCCAGATGCGCAATATTATAATATATTTTTAAAATACATTTTAACTAAATTGTTTTTACAGCTGCCATTGTGAAGTACTGTTATTGTTTTGTTGGTGTTCAGGAAAGTGCTAAGGAGACTTTTGCCCACTGGGCTGGTTTCAAACAAGACCTGAGCCATAGAATCGACTACGTCCTATTCCGACCAGGACCGGACACGCAGGTGAATCCACTTCCCTGTAATTTAACTTTTAAGTACCACTAAACGTAATGAATATTGATATATTCATAACTTTTTAAAGAAATTGAATTATTTAGAAAGAAAAGGGAAAAAACATCCATCCTTTATAGGTAGGTTTAGCTTAGGTATTGACATGACTGATTAACTTGTGAAGGACTGGCTTTAATTCTAGCAAACTAGAAAGATTATATTTTTCACCCCTCTATACTGGTTCTTAAAGATTAAGTAGCAGATCTGGTTTAGAAAACTGAAATTAACGGCCAGAGGGCTCGCTGTTCTGACCACATGACACTCTTTATCTGCAAATGTTGGCCTTATAATCGCTAATGGCGGTGGCTGCTCGGTCAGTGTAGCTCGCTTGCCAGCTCACAACATGGAGTTTTTTTTTATATGTAATTACTTTGTCCTTTGCCTTCATCTAATAGCTATAAAGTGATGTTCACTACTGCTATAAAAGTGTAATATTAGTGAAACTAACATGTGTCCTGTGATTGCTGGTGGCGCTGGCCAGGTGGAAGTAGTGATGTACAAACAACCTCTGCCAGAGTTTGTTCATCAACGAGACTTCACTTTCTCTGACCACGAGGCTGTGATGGCTTCACTCAGGGTCACCAAGGATTCCTCCATGTCAACTGGTATGTCATGGGTTGCAGGATATGTTACAGAGATGCCCTACGGCAGCTACGTCACAACCCGCTTCGGTGGCCACATGGTCTAACGCGCTACCCTCGCAGTAGACTAGACTGCCGATGACGAGGAGATCAAGGTTCGAATCTCGGTCGGGTGAACTGAGGTTTTTTTTCTTTTTCCAAAATGGTTTTCCACTCTTTATCCATACAAATGTGGGTACACTTCTTCTAACTATAACCTTCCATATACTTAAAACCATCCACTTAATTAGTAAATAAGCATATAATCCGAACAGGTAGTAATATGCAGTTCTAAAAAAAAAGCTATGGCACAAACATATGTTCATAAAATACAATTATAATTTTAAAGGTGGATGGGAAAATATATATCTCACCTCTACTTACTACACTATGACCCTTTCATTTAGACTAATCCAGAGATGCGGCCTTTTGAGGTGTTCGGTGTCGCCTTTTTGTATATTTCTTTAATAAATTATGTAACTTCATTGTTTAAAAATCATACAGTCTACAACATAGTATATTTTAATTAATTAAAATAATAAATCATTATTTTTAAAGCAGAATGTTAAAAAAAAACCGTTATCATCATTATATTTATCTATAGATGACACACATTCATATTTTGGAAAAATGAAGTGTGGGGCCTTATGAGAAATCCGTGAAGCAACATGTGGCCTTCCAGTCGCAAAAAGTTCACCACTCCTGGACTAGGCCATAGTGCAGGGGCTTCCAACTTAAAAAGTGTCCAAGGACCACAATTGAATCCACAACGCATCATAATTGGACGCATCATAATTGGCTAGGCGGTGGAAGTAAATAGGACTCGCACAGATATATGAGCTACTATAAAAATACTGTTTTATAGTAAAGGAAATTGACAAAACTAAAGAAAAAGGAAAAATAAACTACTAAGAGTAAATTTGATGAAGAAAGCCCACCTAAAATATGTGAAGAATCTAATGTACAAAAGTGACATCTTCCTTTCTTCTGTCTTCTATTAAGTTGGTACTTTAGTCTCTAGTCTTTACTATAGAAGACAGAAGGAAGGAAGAAGTCACCTTTGTGTGTTTTGGATTCTTCCTACATTTTCCCTCTTTACCTAGGTGGGCTTTCTTCATCAAATTTACTCTTAGTTTATTTTTCCTTTTTCTTTAGTTCTATCAATTTCCTTTACTATAAAATTATTTAGCCATTGGACCACCTCATTTATATATATAGGCATACACACACACACACACACACACACAACACACACACACTATGTAAGTTTATCAATCCAACACCTTAGTTCAGTGGGTAGCATGTCTTTATAATGAGCTAAGGGTCCCGGGTTTGATTCCTGGCATGGTGAAAAATGTATCATTGGTTAAATGTGGGTTTGCCCTTTCATATTGATAAATTATCAGTTTGGGGACTGGATGTTGTGCCTGTCCTAGTCTTAAGTTATATTATAAGACATATGAAGCTACGACAGGCCTAGCCTGCCGGTAGTGGGGAATATATGGACCCAGGCCACAGGTTGGAAACAGTAATGGACGTAAATAAAAATGTGATGTCAAAGGTGAACGCAAGTTGGATATTGACGAGCGGATCTCGTCTCTGCAAGAAGGGGCGGCGCTCTGCGATTTGGCGCTGCTACAGCTTCACCGAGTACAGCGCTCCTACTGGCTATGTTCTGCGACATTGTTCCTGCTGTTGCTCGCCACCCTGAGCTACGAGTCCCCCGGCCTGTACCTCAAGATGTTCAACACGGTCCGCGTGGGGCTCACTCTGGTGCTGACGTTTACCGTCGCCATGGCAGGATTTTGGTACACCATGGAAAGGAACGGAATTCTGGCCGGGAAACTGGGGATGGAAATTGCATTGGCCAGGTTGAGGAAAGAAAGGGCCGATGGAGGAACGCCACTATCATTTCATTCTTGAGTGCAAGATTGCTCAATATCTACAATACAGGTTTACAAACTATACCAAATTACAAGTTTAACCCTTTCGCTGCTAAACTAGGAAAGTACCTGTATACATCTGTGCTGAATTAGGAAAATATTTGGAACTGCAGTAATTTTTTGCTTAATTGTCACCTATTTTTATGATTATAAATGTTCTCCTAAGCCTAAATTACATAACTATTGAAAACTTATTTATAAAAATAGCTGAAAGAATTAATAATTAACCCATAAACTAATAATTTGAACAAAACAACATAAAAAAAACATGACCGTGAATGCATTACATAGTAAACAGTTGCATGAATGGCGATGAATATTGATCTATCAATTTGATGAGAAATGCATACAAGAACACAGTACATACTTCGTAATAGTTCCAAAGTAGTGCCAATAGATGGTGTTAGCAGTACAGAAAGTTAGAGAGCTATATGTTTATAAAAGTATTTAGCCCTGGTGAATGAAATTCGAAAATATTTATAAACATTAATATCATGGGCGATATAAAATACCGCGAACGTTTATTAACGGCTATAGCAGCGAAAGGGTTAAAACGTTTAATTTTACTAATGTACCTTTGAAATTCCAAATCATAACTTTTTTTTATGTTAGCTCTATAATACTAACTTAATAATTCTTAAGTTAAACGTTTTTGCTCATTCCTTCCGGTAACATCTAAAATGGTATTATTATGAAGGTCTAGTTATAGATTTATTGTTGGAGGGACCAGTATCATAAATGTATGATAATTCAATAATGTTTTTAAACTAAGTACAGTGATGATAGTCTATACAAAGTTGTACCATGGATATTTTACAAAGGTACAACATTGGTGCCGGATTTAGACTTGGTGAGACCCAAAGCTATATAAAGCTTGGAGTCTGATTATTAACAAATTACACCAGAACGTCTCACAAAACTTGTAGACATTATACTGGTGTGCCTTTTAATTGACAGTAAATATAGCTACTTCAGCTCTTTGGTAAATGATGTGGGTTTTCCACATTGAGCCCCTGTTTCAGCACATAGGATTTACGAGTGCTGATTTGGCGATAAATTAGCAAACTAGAAAATTTTATTGGAGTGCCAATTAAGCGGAAAAAAGTTTATATATAATATATTTTCAGTACATATACAATCTTAAAAGTCCCCCCCCCCCCTTAACAAATTCTGAAATTTGTCGAGGCCCTAAGCTGTAGCTTAATTAGCCTAGGCCTAAATTCGGCACTTTACAACACCATGAAATATGAGACCATTGTTGTATCATGGTAATTTTTATTCATCCACGATTATAAAAAAGCGTAGTAGCTCTGATATCGTACTAGACATACTCTGTTGGGAATTTAAAATTCTCTTTACTTTATTTATAAGTAATATTCACAAATTTGTTTCTTTATCATAATTTACTTCTTATTCTTGAATTAAAATCTCTGTGCATGCACATAATTATAATCATAATAATAATACTCATCCCTATACCTGTGCAAAGCTAAGATTATCAATTTTGAATCAAATTTGAATTTTTCAAAATGAAAATGTTTTGAATCAGAATTTTGAAATAAATCACATGGAATCCAAATTCGATTTGAATCTTCAAATGTTAAGATTGATCATTTTCAAGTTTAATATACAAATTCTAGCTATATCCATATTTACATTCAAAATGTTGAAGTTTTGTGCAGGCTTAATCAACACATTCCATGACTGCATACAGGGACATACGAACATGAGCTAAAGGGACTTTATTTAAGCTTTTGTGCTTAGGGATGGTAACTTTTGAAAACTTTTTAAGCATAGGAGACTTCCAAACACTATTTGGAGAAGGTAATTGAATAATAAATAATACAAACCCAACTATCTATGCACTAAACACAAAGGTTTTTATAAGACAGGGTCAGATTAGGTAGAAACGTATTGGGTGTCACTAAACCATTAAAAAAAGGCTTTTTTTTTTAGCTATTTTTATAAATAATATTAAGTTATTAGAAACACTAGTAAGTTTAAAATGTTGCGCATTTGGCTAATTTTATTTTTGATCTCAGCCATTTATTAAAAATGTTTTACTATGCTTGAAAATGCATATAGTACATTCTAAACAAATAAATGTTATTTGACTGTTTAAATCTTTACCACACATAAATATCACACCGCTCAAACCATTATTTATCCACCTAATTGCTTCTAATTGTCATAAAAGTACTAACATTTTTTCTCAACTAATTCTTTGTATCAATAACTATTCCCTCCATACATTTAAAGGATGTTAATAATGTCCATTGTTAATTATAAAATATAAATTGTTGTACAATGTTTCTATAGTTTTTTCCTCGATATTAGTTGATATAACCGTCCCTAATACATTCGCTCCCAGTAATCGGCACAGCTGCTGCACTGCTGGCCCAGCAACTTATTACCTTGTGCCGTACTCCACACAATATTACCTAGGTTATACCACCTGCACTGAAGCTACCCTCGTCCAAAACCAGCTGTTGTGATGCAGTGGACTCTAGGGGAAATTTATCCAAAAAGGTTTAATTTTGTAGAATTCACAGGAATATTCTTGGTATAGACTGCTGTCATTGAAATGAAAAAAGGCCAGGCCTCAATCAATTTAGAGATATTATTTTTCAAAAGAATTGGTGTGCCAAAAACAGGATCATCTGTCCATTACATCTTTAGTTTTGGTTTCTTGATAATCCTTTTAATGAACATCGGGCCTTAGAATATCTTCATTTCCTCCAAAGTCGCAGAAAGCCAAGTCTGAAATATTTTTGTGAAAGGGCTGAGCTCATGGATTGACTTGCGTGGAGATAAGTTTGATCAACGAGATGTTGATACATTTCTGGGGTAAGAAATAAATCTATAAATGTATCAATAACCATATTTACACCTGGATCTCCAATAAAGGGTAAATGGGGCGGCTGGTAAAGTTTTAAGAATAAAAGAGCACGTGTGACTCGGTGTATGGATGTTGAAGTGAGTTTGCAAGGACAGGGAAGTGTGGAGAAAGTTAGTGAGGATGGATTAAGTACTGAGTTGTTTATTTAACTAGTTTCACAGTTTCTTGCCTACCTTGTAAGGGAACTGCGTGATTAGGTATGTATATACGTATAGATGTAGGTAAAGTGATGAAAAATCTGGTAGGTGGACTGAATAAGATGTAAATGACGATATCAACATCACTGTCATCTTCATTTTTAGTATCAGGTGGAATTAGTTCATTTTCTGAATCTGGATAAACTAATAAATCACTTATTTATTTTTCATTTAGACCTATTTCAAGATAAATATTACTTTTTTTTGCTTTTTCTACTCATATTATCACTTTTTCTCGTCACCATGTTGATAAAATAGCATTACTCTAAAAGTAACCAACATAATGTATATTATATTATGTGGAAACAAATAATTCAAATACCGAAATGAAAATCCAAGTGAAGTGCCATCTGTTGGAAGCGCTAAGAACTATGTATTATAACCACTTCTAGAAAGGTTTAGAGTTTGTTTTTATTGGTTTAGTTAATCGCACATGGGTGTTTGGATATGGCAGCTGTAAACTATGGGATCGAATGTGTTAATATTATAAACTATGTAAGTTTGTGTGTTTCTTAGAAAATATCAGTATATTACATTTTTAAAGGAAAAAACTTTTGATAGTTGATTGAGCTTTATTTTAACAATGTTAAAACTTAATTGTTGTCTGTTGTAATATTCTATGTTTTAACCTTCAGGACCAATTATTATGCTTATCATATGACCAAAAAGCCAATAAAATGTTGTTTTAGGTTTTAGAATAGGAAAAATTTAGAAGTGATAAAAAGTTTATTTAGACACTAAAGGATGGGTTGTATTGCTTCAAAACCACTCTTAATCTAGTAACCATTCTGATCCAAGGGGCTGGGTTTCAACCCCAAATGGATTAATTTTTTTCAATTTATAATTTTATTTCCTCTAGCAAAACACTTATTTCATAGGATTAGTTAGTTTAAATAGGACAGCGGAACAATTATATAAAAAGGTACCAACATTTGTGTTTTAACAGCTTTTGTTTCTAAAATAACTTTATGTTGGCATTTTATTTATTTTTAAGTAAAACTCATCACTTGGGATGTACTCAGGGAATTATAGGACAGTTTTAGAGGCAAGCAGTCTCACCACAATTGTTTGGGGCTTGTATATTTGTATTTTGTTTTTATTTTGAACTATGTTTACTGTGTTGCAAGTTTGGTGCCTATTGTGTGCTTTTTTTAAAACGATTTTATCTTTCCGGTCGCGGGCAGGCCAGTCTCGTTTTGGAGTTCGTCCCATAATTTATCTTTGTGTGTCGTAAAACAAAAACATTCCGTGGTTATGTGATCCAAAACTATACAGTCCACTTCCTGTCAAACAAGTTAGTTGAATGAACATTAGAACATAGTTAACACTTTAAACTGCTGTCACCAGACAAAGGTAGAGTAATTAGCTCTCAAATTCCCTGACCTAGGTTTCATTCTATCAGAACTTATCAGGAGGGACTGGGAAATGTGTAATGCAACTTCCTAAAAGAGGAAACCAAAACAAAAAAAATAGGGCAGAAAAAGGAAATTGGTAATGAATGATAGTAAACTTAGATAGGAAGATGAAGAAGGAATAAAATATAGGACAAACACCTTTCCTGATCTTCTTCCAAACATAGTACAGTTACCTTATAAAGCGCAAAGAGGTTTTCCTTAGTAAGAGTTATTTACCTTAAAAAGTATCTCTATAAGGAAAACCTCTTTGCGCTTTATGAGGTAATCCTACTATATTTGTAAGAAGGTATAGGAAAGGTGGATGGAAACATATAAAAGGAACAAACACAATATGACTTTTACCTTAAAATGGTAACTACCAGAACATTAAGTGGAGATTTAACTTAAGGTTCACAACCCATCCTAATCAGTAGGTCTCCGGTGATAACAACCCAAAAACATTAATTCCTAGTAAGTGGTGTATTCCCTATATCTATAAATTGCTCAGCAATTATTTTGGCTGGTTGTGCCAAAATTAGATTCTAAATTCAATTTACTGTTTGTAACATGTGCATTGATTATAATTAGATATGCTACATTTGAATATTAATATTTACTAGGAAACTAATTATGTCTCATGATTGATAGTGTATGTATTTTTAATGTTTTATAAGGGTAGAGTATCACCACATATTGTGCGTAGTAGTTTGTTTTTAAGAACTACAACAGAGCGTCGATAATTCGGACTAATCAGCGATTGACCCACTCTAGATTTTCTAAAATACAGTACCTATACCAAAACCTAAAAACAATAAGCATAGACGGGATACTTAGGGAAATTTGGTGTTATGGTAAAAACATTTTCACTTTATTTAAACAACAAACTTACACATTGTTTTTTGTTGTTGCTAAATATTGCAAATTATGAAGGAATATAATAAGGAAAAAATATAACAAAATTTTTTTTTAAGGAAGGGCTGAGGTGCGTTTTTGACGGCCATGTTTTTGATATTGATACCACTGTGGTCGGATTATCGACTCTCTACTGTTCTCTACTGTATGTTTTGCTCAACTTAGTGTCCACCTTCCTGTTGAGATGGGAACAACCTAAACCTTTTTACTCGTACTTTGCTGCTATTTTAGGCAACAGCTGCTGAATTCAATAACAAGGTTTTGTACTAACCAGGGTAACTATTGCAAATGTGAGTGATATACAAAATAAAACATGTGTGAGCTTATAAAACTGTTAAATAATGTGCTATTTGTGTTATGTTTAAATTGATTATCTACCTTATGTTAATTCCTTCTTAAAAAACTTTAATGTGTATTCTTATTAAATACATAACTTAACTATTTTATTATTGTTTATTTACTCCCATTCCAATAAAAAACTGTTAAAGCTAGGAATTTTACGTCCACATTTAATCTAACAAAACATTAGCTCTAAAACTTTAGATGCATGGAAAATCTTGTGGAATAATAAATGTAATTAATGAGAGGTATTCTTACTTACAAAATGTGTAAAATAATTTCGATTGGTGTCGTCACTTGGGCTCATGTAAAAAGAAGTGCTCAAACCTTCCTTCTAGCCTAACCTTATAAGGTTACATTTATAAAATAAGATAAATGTCAAAATTGATTCAAATTAAAGGGTTAATTCATATTTAAGGGGTGAATAAATAATATACAGGTTTATATTATTTGTGCATTTTTTTATAGACTTTTATTTTGGGAATTGCTATCAAACCAATAATTTTTAGGCTAGTCTTACAAAATTATCATAGGTTTTCTCTTTCGAAAAGTCCATTGCCTACCCCAAATTGAGTTCTTCAGTATCTCATCCATTGTTTTTCTGGTCTTCTCTTCCAATTATTTTAATTGTTAACTCCTTGGAAAAAAATTATGGACAAAGTAAATCTAAGAGAATAATAGAAAATACAAGAAGTAACTAAATGTTTATCCTTAAGGATTCGTGGGTCCCTTCCTACTTTAGGCATTTGTATTTTGATTTTAACTTTATTTTATTTTCAAATATCAATAAAACTATAACAGTTCCTCTGGTAAAATAACCTAAATGTATCCTAAAATTATCTTCCTAACATGTTTTCACTTTAAAAGTGTAATTATGTATCATTAAATATAACCACAATTTTCACCTACCAGCCAAAAATAAGTTTGTACACAATTATATTTTGTCTTGTTAGTACAAAAAATTGTGTAAATTTTGTTTTCTATCTTATGTACAAGTCGGTAATTTTCTCATCTTATCTCTTGGCCTGCAAAATATAACACATTTACCANAAGAATGTTAATGCAAGAAACAGGCAGTTCAAAAATCTTTTTTTTAAAAATTAGGCAACTCTTTTCGCCATCCTGCTTTGACTTAACTCCTAGAGGGGTGACATGGCCACTAGACCACACACTGGAAATTTTAAATCTATTGGTTTGGCAATTCTGTAAATATACCCAAGAATACTGTATTGAGAGGACGTGTAAGAAATATATATATTACAGTAATGGGGCAGGGATGTTTGTTGGGGTTCGAATTCCAACCAGGTGTACCGAAAATGTTATTTTCCAAACAGATTTCTCTCTCCACCTTCACACAAATATGGGTACATTTTATATAAATTAAACTTGTATAGTTCCTATTCAATTAGTGTAACTAAACACATGTAGGATGGGTACCAAGATATAAAACATAGCAAAAAAAAAGGGTTATTAAAAGAAAACCTGTTTATCTTCTTTTTTATCAACCTTAAAGTGATTTTAATATACAACTTGAATAGACTGGGGATCTGCGAGTATTCAGATTTTCTGGTCAAGCTCTCAGAGCTCCTCAGGATCAACAGACTTTGGCTTGCTACATGTGTTTGGTGTTAGATGACTCATTGTGCACAGTTGGGAGGGAGGGGGGGTAGAATGTGAGAAGAAACCAACAAAAGAGGGTAGGGCTGTTAAAACATTAAAACACATATGCTTAGCGCAAGACAGTATCATGTACATCTTAACAATAATTATATCTCTAACTTCACTCTCCGTTAGGTCGGACTCAAGTCAGCCGTGCTCTAGACAGAGCAGAGAATTAAAAGACGGGGTGGGGGGGGGGGATTACATATAAACATTGCTTAATCTGCACATCCAAGCCTATTTTCACATTTACTTTTTTTAAACTTAGATTGGGAATGTTGTGTTTTATGATAATTAATGTTCGTTACTATTACAATATCTTTAAAAATTAATTCTAAAATTTACTTTGACTTGATTTTTTTTAACTATCTAAATCCCAGGTTTAAAACATATTTTATTTTAAATGTCAATTATTTTATTTAAAAAAAATAAAGTAATACTAAAACATTATTGTTTTTATCCACATAAATAAGTTTAAAATGATATATTCAAATAAAGCTCGAGATCGACACTCGGAAGCGCTATGAAAAGCTTGTGCAAAAAACAACCACCTTGAGTTCACAGATTCCTAATGGACGCAAATAGGCAAGAGAGAGAATCTTAAAGAGTTCCAGAGATCTGCCTGGAATGGAGTTTGAAAAGATTAACAGCTTTTATATCACATACAGGGGATTTTCAATCAGAAAACTTTACTCTTTCAAAACAGCCTATTACAACATTTTAAAATAAAAGGTTTTTTTTTACAAAACAGAATTTTATTTAGCAAAAAATTATCAAAAGCAATAAAATATTTGAAGTACAAGTGTTCCAAAATATACCTAAAAACCTTTGAAACAATGTATATAATAAAAAAAGTGTTAAAGGTATACTCTAGAAATCTTGAAAATAAACAATACAATAATATTGACATGCAGATATTACATTTATAACAAAACCATAATATACTGTTCAAAGTACCTTCAACGAGCCCTTCATGTATAGATTTTAAAATATTTTGATATATTACAAAGTTATTCTGACACCAATATGTCATGGAGTATCAGTCAAAATGTACATAAACGTTTAAATCACTTCGATTACAATTAATGTAATATATGCTACAGTATGAAATTACCTGACAATATTGTTAGGAGGAACGTTTCTCAATAAATAGCTAAGATTTGATTTTTATCTCCGAATACCTTGAATTTTGGTAGTATAACATTGGGATTTTGTTCTAAATACATACAATGAATGCCGTATATTTATTTATTTGAGGTATTTAATGATCACTTTCTGAACCAAATGATTATATGAGAGTGAAAGGGTCAACCAATTTTGCCGGGAAAGGTATTTTCATATACCTATACATTTCACAATCGACATGGAACCAACGGCTTTACTTCCCTTCCGAAAGAAATAGAACTACAGATTTTTATCGCTCAAGAAAAATTAATCAACCCAAGCTGGGTTTGAACCCATAGACATCAGTTCCTGAGGCAAGCACTTTACCCCAAGATATTAACTTATCCAACTGTAAAATCGAGTATTGCATGCATTTTGACCCATTAAATATACTTGAAAGATTAAAAAATCAAATATAACAAGAGAAAAGCTCTTCCACTCTGATGTGATGTGTGATATGCTTGTAACAGGAGGAAAAAATAAACATATTAACATGTAACATGTAACCAGTAGACTTGTACAATAAGTTATAACTTGTAACAAGTACAATATTGTGGCAAATATATTCTACCATCAGTTTACTATAACTATATGAACGGAGAGTATTGGTCGCAAACATGATTTTCAACTTTGCGAGAAACAAAATATTATTTCATAAGAAATAGAAAGCCGCCGAATGACTGGATTCAATAGCAATGAAATGATATAAAGTGCAATATTGCAAATCAACATTAAAGGAGAGCTGAATATAGCGTGGATCATGTACATACAGCACAAGGGCTATCCTTTACATTCCTAATTATATTTCAGATTCAAGATTTTTAATAAACTTAAATTAGAATAAATTTTTTTCGAGCCAAAAAAAATTATGGGTAAAGCCTAAAAATCAACCAGAAACCATACTAATAATTTATCACTTAACTGAATGAGAATTCAGATTATGACAAACAAATGTTTATCATTTAGTTACTATCTATACTTTCTATAGCCATTAAATAATTAATGTGAACAAAAAGTGAATATGATCCACCTCCAGCAATTAATGATCTCAGCGAATCAGAATAGGAAATGGACCAGAATTTACATAAACCACAATGAGATATTGAAAACCATCGAGTTCAAGAGAAGATTACTAACAATTCGACTTCCCTTCAGGAGATTCCGTAGTTGCCTGTTTGAGTGTTGAGTGCAGTTTTGTATATTTTCAACTTTATATTTCTAGACAGAAGACGAGCCGATAACAGCCAACTGAATAATTGCAAGCAACTGCCGGCATTTATTCAAATTTTTTTTTTTAACCTTTTCTTGAATTTTATTCCTTTCTGTCATCACAGTTCCTCAGAATTTTAATTTGTCACTGATATCTATTTCATTCTTTTGATATTCATGTACTTGATTTTATACATATTTCTATTTCTTTAACTTTTTAAGCATCATTTCTGCATTATTCTTAACTATTGCCTTATTGTTCCAGAGAAAATTTACAGGATTTGTTTAGGTCAGCAATTTATTCACAGCATTTAATGTCAGCCCACTCCCCATCCCCTGGTGTTCTCTTTCAAGGAACTAATTGGATATTCAAGTGAAAAGTTAAATAGTAGAGGGGATAAGGCTCTTTGTTCGAGAACATTGTTAATTTCTAATGTAGGCCTATGTTACTTTAGCTTCCACATACATGTTACCCCGAGTTTCCTTCAAATACGCTAGAATAACTTTCTTTTTGCACCGCGTCTTGCTAGCCATTTGGGTTATACTCTTGTATACTAATTACGCTAATGGTTTTTAGGGATTAGGAAGGTTATATTTAGAGGAAATGTACCCACATTTGCTGGGAAAACTCCCTCAGTACAGCCGAGAGAGATCAGAACCTCGACCTCCCCATCATCGGCAGTCTAGTCTCCTGCGAGAGTAGCGCGTTAGACCATGCGGCCAGCGAAGCGGGTTTTGGGGATTCTGAAATCAACTAAAGTACTGAACAATTTTTGTCTTTTGATGGAATCATATTCTTTTTTGAAATCTATTAACAATTGATGCAGTGACATTGTATTCAAATTTTTTCTAAATCATAGATCACCAATTAGTTCATCATAAGGAGTTTCTTAATGTTACAAGGGGTGTCTAAATTGCAGGAACTATCAAACCAGTTCCTAGACTGGACAAACGCCTCAACAACTATCCTTCTTTCATTTTGTGTAAGACAATGTACAATAATGCAAGTGATAGTGAAGGAAGACAACCTGAAAGAAGAAAGGATAGTTAGGTTAGGCTTGGATAGGGACAGACACTAAATCTCTTCGTTTCTTTTTGCACTTTTACACTTCACAGTTACACATTGTTTTAATTTTAGGAAATATTCCTTTTTCATATAAAACACAAAGAAAGATACGATATGAAACTACTTTCTTGATGAATTTGAAAAATAACTGAAAACATGCAGTGTCGCCAAATTGATGCAACAGAATGGTAGCTTGGATGGATACGGTAGCTGAAAAATTACTAAATAAAAATATCTCTAAGACTAACAAAGACTATAGTTGAAATAATTAAGTTTTTTCTCTCTTACAATGTTTTGCTGTGTTTTTAATTGTGAACGTTTCTGGTAAGTGGGTAAGTCTTAACCCTTCTATAAACATTTGATAAACTTCTTACGCTTTCATACAAGTGATCTCATTTATTGAAATAGGGGTATAAAGACCCTTAATATACACTTGAATAAATAACTTAATAAATAATATTTTATTATATGTGGGAAATAAAGGGTATTAAGCATACACTATATTATAAAATACAATAATATATTTATAAAGAAGTGTAACTTTCATAGAAAAAATGTTTATAAACAAAATTTAGTAATAAGTTCAAGATAATATTATTAATGGCTAAATATAAGGAAGGGAAAAGGTTAACCAAGAGGAACTGCACCAATTTTCCCCAGGAAACGGGGGGTCTTTCAAACAACATTGTGAGATTACTAACAGACAAACTAAACAGAGTTAAACATTTACAGTCGGTGCGGCAAAACATGGAACTGCTAGGAGATTACTGTGGTTAAAAGACAATGCAAAAAACTAATTAAAGAAAACAAAGAAAGGGGTAAATAAATTAACCACTTCTCCACAGCAATTTCATCTCTAGCCCCATCACTATACAATAAAAAATATTCAAACATAATCTTTCGAGGTAAACCTCTTTTCACATTAGAGGTATAATTGTATAAGAAAGGAGATGTAATACCGAGTATTAGGAACAAATAGACAAATACAATATGGTGTTCACAAAGTAAAGAGGAACACAGTTAATGATGCCACTGGGCAGAGGTCTGGGCCACTTCTTATTAAAAAAAAAGTATTTACTGACCAATCCCTCCAGCTAGGTTTTATTTTAACATTCCTTGAAAGGTAGACGAGAAGATATTTTTTATCAACCAATTGGAGTAGATATGCGGAACTGTTCTGTATGATAAGAAAATATTCCAACGGCCGACTTACGAAAATGTTCAGTTCACTTCAAAGATTACAGGCTTATTTTTTTCCGCAAGCTCTACAATTCAATTCACTCAGATTTGTTGTATATTAATATTAATTTATAATGTATATAACAGCTCAAAATGACAATAATCAACCAAAAATTGAGTATATTTTAGCGGTTAATATTTATATCAGCAAAGCCGGAATTTTTTTCAAAGTAGAGTCGAAAATGATATTTATTTCAAAGCCAAGTTGAGGTTTCGCACAACCTTATTCTAATAATTTTTAGTCATTTTCCTAGTTTCCTCTTTCAAGTAATTTGATCCTCCTTAATATTTAGGATGGATTTGAATCCAAGCCAAGGGATGAGGTATTAAAAGAAGGTCCAGCGGCAGAACTGTAAAGTGTCAACTGTGTTACTTTGTTCATTCGGAAATAAATCATCAAATTCCAATAGAGTAGAGATTTAAAAATAAGTTTTTAAAATTGAAATACACAATGGCAATCCACTCAATGTTATCGTCATATTAGCGAACACTTGGTAAAATAAGTTTAATACAAGTATATTTCAAAACAAAATTGTTTCTATATAGCAGATGTACAGTACTAAAGAAGAAAAATGGCCCCGAAGCTATACCATGAGAAATACACTGTTTTGAATATTATAAAATCTCTGGTTTTACATCCAGACTTATTTTTAAGTTGTAGAGCGGATTTGCTCATTCTGAATAATAAAATAATCCCTAATCAAATTTTTATTCAGAGAGCATTTGAAAAGCATTACCATATTTAGATGATTTATAAAATTGTAAATAATGTTTCCAACAAATGTAATTATATGTGACGATAAAAATAGGTTTGAAAGTTGAAGTTCCAAGTTCAACGAATCTACGCTTATCTCTATAAGGAAAACCTCTTTTCATATTTTGAGGTAATTGTATTATGTTTAAAAGAAAAGGTGGGTAGAAACATATAAAAGGGAATGAACACAATATAACTTTTACATTAAAAAGTAGAACACAGTTCACACTTCACACTGCTGCCACTGTTCTAAGAGGTAACCGCTGCCTGTTGAAGATAATCAATAGTTATCGCCCAATCTCCCGACCTAGATTTCATTCTTTCGGAACTCATCAGGAAACCTAAGGCGGTAATGATCGATTTTCTTCAAGAGGCAGCCATTACCTCTCTGTCCAGTGGCAGCGATGTAAAGTGTGAACTATGTTCTTCTTTCCATTGTAAAAGCCATTACTGTGTTTGTTCCTTTTATACGTTTCCATCCATCTTTCCTATATATTCTTCCAAATCTATAATTAGTAACTGCTGTAAAACCACTGTTTAAAATATGTACATTTCTATATTTACAAAGATTTGTAGCCACAGCTGAACATTGTAAACCCAAGGTTAAAAGGGTATACTAAGTGTGTCCTAGGTAATAACAGCTTGAACTAGATAATCTAAGGTAATGAAATATTAAAGTTTATATAACCTAATGAAGAAGTAAGATATGATGATAAAAACAGTAAAGTAGAATTAAAAAAAAATCAAGTCATGTTGAGATATTTTTTAATGTATTGCAGTAGGAATATTACAGGTAACGGTAGTACATGAGATAGTAGAGAGATGGGAGGAGCAGATAACAGGAAGGAAATTAAAGAAGGAAGGATAGAGGAAGATGGAGGTATTTTACTAAACTGACCCGGCCATAGGCTGGAAACAGTTGATGATAATGATGATGATTAGGAATATTATAGTAATAAAAACAATTTCTTAGAAGTGAATAGATGATTAATATTACTCACTTAATTCACAAGGTTCTATCGGCAAGTTAAATAAAGTGAGTTGATTTGTTAAAATAAGAATGCAAATATGACCACATGACTTATCTGAAATGTTATGATGATAATGTTAGTTATATTTGGTTCATTGAAGCAATTAAATGAGGTCTGAGATCCTAATGGCTTGCATTTAAGTCTGAAAAACCTTTAAAGGACAGTTTGTTTATTAAAATATTTTCCAAGCTTATTTCTCAATTTTAACTGCTAACTGACTAAATGCACTATGAATTGTCCAAATAAGGTTTGGTCGCTAAATTTAGAGATATCCGTTTCCAAAATGAACAACATTTTTCTCCGTGATTTCGATTAAATTCAATTGGTTTCTCACTAATCTCCGCTTTTATATGTGAAATATGTCTTTTTCCCCCCTTAAAGGTATATTTTAACCTTTACTTGAAATATAATGCCTCCTAGTAAACACAAATTTATTATTTTCTGGTAAAAATTACCTCAAGAATTTATCATATTTAACAATAAACATATAGCAGTGGTCTTTTTCTTATAACATTACCTGCTTTGGCAGTTTTATTTTTAAATCAAGACTTTTTGTGTGTACTGTGTAGGTAATTATTCCAAGTACATTACAGCAGTTAGGAGGTTTTTTTTTCTTATTTAATTGAAGCATTTCTGAATATTGTTATTGCTAAATGGAAACTATGATGTCCAGTGAAAGAAGCCTTCAATTAGCATTTTCAAATGTAGTTGATTTTGATTTAAAGAGAGAGAGATAGAACATATTGTCAAACTGTTGGGCTACAAGAAATATTATACAGATGATCACAGACAAAATAATATTCACACTAACTACCAAACTTCTCCATTTATGACTTCTTTAACCTTAGCTAACAGTTGTAAAAGTTACTAGATGAAAAACAAAAAAGTTAAATAGAATAAAGAAGTCTAAGAGCTGGAACTAACAATATTTTAAAATAGATATAAAGGCAGACGTTGCATATTTACTGGAAAACATTACATAATCAAAGAAACGCTTTAAAACACAATACAAATTCTTAAGGGTGAGCAAAACTTTTGACTTTATTTCAAGTGTTTGTCGACTTCAAATTTGCGACAAAAATTATCTCGGCTTCGACAATCAGAAAAAACTGTGAAACAAAATATTTATGGCTAAAACACAACATGTTTTCAATTCTTGTAATTTTGTACTGTTATGTTCATTACAAATTAATGTTCGTATGACAACAATCCGTAATTATTGACTTGCATGTAGTAATAGTAGCTTATCAGCTTAGGAAGAAATATTTTATTTGTGCACCAATTTCTCCGAGAGTTTATCGTATTTATTCAAGGATATACTCGAATCAAACACACCTAAAATTTACAGAGATTTTTAATGGCATTAAATCTCTACAGCTATTTTTTTTTTCTGGTGTTTCAAGTGTTTTTTATGACTGTGTTTTCTCTTAGGTATATATAGGCTGTGACTTCCTATCCATATTAAAATTCTAGCTATTATTTCATGAATTATGTGATTGACAGGTAGTGTCGATTTCAAAAAACACAACCAAAATAGTATTTATATACAACAGTAATAGCCAAATGGCTTTAAGACGTGGCCTTTAAAAGAAGATAAACAAAATAAATATGAATTATCCAATATTGATAAAAGTTCACTATTTATCTCTCAGTAGTCAAAATTGGCATAATTATATTATTAATTAGACATTGGGACAGCTTTATTAAACATTATTTTTTTTGTACAAAGTGATTCCATTATAACAAACGTAAATAGATTTAGTAGCTTTTAAGATAACAAATAAGATTTTTGGTTTGGAAATTGAACTATTCTTGCAAATGAATGGGTAAAAGAATATTTAGTAACTTTGAGAATTGTTTAAGATTAAAAAAGTCATAACTCTACATCAACACTGCAACAATGCAACAATACAACAATGCAAGTATACACTCATACATATATTTTTCTTATAAAACATTTGATTTGTACACTAAGTCTATTGGTTTCAAGTCTATGTAATAAACAGTGGTTTATATGCACATAAACTACAGACAAACAACTTTTACAGTAACTCAAACAACGTGTTAATAGTTACATTTATATAATAGACGATTTCTATGCATATATTCTTAAATTCAATAATAAATTACAATATTTTACACGGTTTTAACACAAATATAATTACAGACAAACATAAGATAGAAAAGTGATGCTAGTCCGTTTGACGGCAATTAACCGGCAAGAGTTGATATCTTGCCGCTATCACAACAATGCAATGACGAGAGAGATAGAAAAAAAAAGGAGATAATATCAAGAAATGATCACATGTATTAGTTTGGCTAAAGGTTCACTGAAGGCAAGCTTGCACCTTCTCGATCCACTCCTGCGCTGTCCCCGCATCACTCGCACAGAAGTTGTACGTACGACGGTTTGTCCGCAACTGTAACGTAACATGATATACCTTAGGCTGTCTTTTATCATATTAGCAGAAATAGTGTTTTGTGTTTGTTTTAGCACTAGAGATGGGTCGAATACACTACTTTACGGATCCAAATCTCAAATCTGAATCTCCAATTTGCCTTGAATTATAGTTTTAAATCAGAGACAGGGTGTCAACCTGACTATAGTTTTGAAATTCCAGTATATTTCCAGTATATATGAAAGTTACTCAGAGACAAACAATCCAAAATTAAAATGATAGAAAGTTAGGGTAGGCCTAGGTCTGTCATAGTTAAACATTTTCCCATCAAGAATCAAGTGTATCGACCCATATATTCTAGTATATAGTAGGGATGGGACCCTAGAACCTACAAGGAATATTCATGGATTCAAGACTCAAATCGTTATAATTTTTTTAAATAGGTACTAGGTTAGAGTTATTTTTTAAAGGTATTATAATAGTTTCTTGTAGTTAAAACCAAAATAATGATAGGAAAAACCTAACAACCAAACCCCAGATCATTACTTTACCAATTAATGTAAACATAATCAGTAGTGAAGGAATAAATATATATAAATAAAGATACAGAATCTTCAATGAAAAATAACCAACAAATATTATGCTGATAAAAATTACTTGAAAATAAAAATAATTGCAGTTACCTAACATTATTAAAAATTAAGATGATAAAACCCAAAAACAAACTATTTTTTTAGAATGTAGACAAAAGTTAAAATTCATTCAACCACAAAACTTTTTCAATTATTGCATTTCATGTTCTAACACTTATGCCTTTTCTTTTGCTTTCTGCAAAACTGCTCTTCTTTTCACTTCTAATTTTCTTATTTTTTCAGAGGCTGTTTTTTTTTTTAAATTCTACTTCAATCTTTTTCTTCTTTTCAAGCGCTTCCTTCCTTATTCCCGATGCATTCCTCACAGCATGGATCATTTTTTTTGAAATTGTAATATTTAGAAGTCCCCCGGTTGCATCATAAGTTACACGTTGAGCAATAAGGCTGTCCTTGTGTAGGTTTTCAACCAGACATTCTTTATTCACAAAAAAACTTCGCTCTACGGCTGCATTGCATTGGAAGAGAACAAGATTTTTTTTTAGTGAACTATTGTAGTTCCTGGGATGCATTTACTCTAAAAAAAATATTCATTAAGAACTTATCAAGCTGGTCACCACTTGAAGTGAATTGTTTAAGGTAGTCAATAACTTATTACTTTGATTCAAAGTCCAAGTAGTCTCTTTTTACAACATCAGCTTGCACGCTAGATAGTTGTTTCTTGTCTAGGACTTCTAATGCAGGAGTTATCCTATAGGTCCTAACAGATGGATTGAGCATGACTGCAGGAGAGAGACAACTAGCACCCTTGACAATTTTGTAGGAGAGAGGACACTTATGTAAAAGTTTGTCGCAGAGATAAAACTAGGAATTTTTGACAATCTTCTCTGAACTAAAGTATCTCGATGTCTTTAATTCCTTTCAAAGCTGCTGATGCTGCGAACATTTCACCCAATGTAAAAAGGCTGAAAATTTTTCCAGTACATTCCAGTATCAAAAATAAAATCAAGTATGTTTCCAGTATTGGTAGACACCCTGAGAAATTACTTAAAATAAGTGAGGATAACATTTTGAGTGAACCTGGATTGGTCTTTACTTCGACCCTTGGGGTGGTTTAATATTTCAGACGTCGCTATGAAAGCCTTCAGGATGTTTCTCAGCTTTCTGAATTACCTTAACTAGGACTATTTTTAAATGGGAAATTTAAAGTAAACGTAAAGGACTTATTGATAAATAAAATCACCTATGAAAATTCAGGAACTTATTTAGAAAATAAAATCCCAGCAAAATTCAAGAACTCAGTAAAATTACCAAGAAACTAAGAACTCCTTTAGAAAGTAAAATTGCCAGCAAATTTATATGAAAGTTTGTTTTTAAAATGTAAAGTAATATTTAATTTATTTGCACTTACATCAAAAAATGATTTGTCATCAGTCTTCTTGGGGGGGCCCGGGGCGGGCGGTGCAGGAGTTACAGACATCACCTCGGCAAGATCTACGAGACACAAAGTGGGCATCATTTCTACACAAAACTTCACACAGGTCAAATGGGTTTGTACAAACTAATATTTCAGCTCAAACTCACCAACAAAACATTACATCAGTTTGGGATGAACAATTTTAAAATATTTTTGTTCATTAGACGTACGCAAATGTGATAGTTCCTAACGATCGTTCAGATTCCTGCTGGCCGGCCAGTACAGTTACATTAATTTACAAAATAGATATTTGTAGAAATATGACAGGTTTTTTAATTGAAATATTATATTTGTTAGAAGGTACTGTAAAGGTGGATAGAAACATATAAAAGGGACAAACATAATATGGCTTTTACAATGAAAAGAAGAACAAAGTTAGTTGAAATATGTTAGGCTGCACATATAATACAAGCAAAGTTTTTGGAAGGACATTTTTAGGAGGAAAACCTTGCACTATATTTGGGCCAATATGGTATTAGGTGTGAATACTCCTGAAGTGGTTAGAACAAAGGTAATAATACAAGAAATGATGTAATGTATATCGATAATATACGCACCTATGTACCCCTTACAATGAGAGTCTTCCATGGCATCGTAATACCGCAGCTGGTGCTTTATAGAGTCGAGCACAAACCAGCGCTGTTTCCATCCCTTGAGCAGAGCCCCTCGCTTGTAGAGGTAGCCCTCGTGAGTACGGTTCTCCGCCACATTAGACGAGAACTGGTCGTAATATTGCTGGCTAGACGTCTGGATCGTCGTCACACCTGACAATCACACACATCAAACACATCACACACATCACACTACTCAAAGCTAATTCCACTAAAAAAAAAATTAAAAAACTATGAATTTGTCTGCATTTACCTAGCATCACAATTCTATTCAGAGATGTCATTATTCCTATTATTTTCAAACCCAAATCTTAAATTTTAACCTCAATAATTTCTTTTATTATTTAACATTTACAATTTCAATCTTTTTACATGCTTGTGTGAAATCAAGATTTTAAATTTCAAATCAAATCTGAGTTTTTGCTTACTACTTCGAATCAATTTTGAATTAAATATGCTTTAGAGATATATTACTTTACATTAGTGTACAACGTTTCTACACTGTTATTATACATAGGGTCAATACCAATGTTATTCATGTTATTAAAAAGTTGCTAAGGAAATTAAGAGGACATAAAATCAAAGAAATCTCATTACAATTCATAGAAAATATGGGATTGTTAGGTTGGCAGTTATGTGGTAGAAAGTGGGTTCTTTTAACGGGCAACATTTAATAGCTCTTCATATATTGGTAACACTGTTAAATGTGAGCTCGTGTCAGGCTGCTCATTGTGCAATTGATATTTTTATCCTTATATTTTCTCCTATCACGTTTTCTGTTCATTCTTCCATCTATATTGAAATAAGAATGAATATAACTCACTGGAGCTGACAGAGCCATTGTCCCCGACGTTCCTAGCGAGGGTCTGAGAGGTGAGGTTGCCGTCTGCAACAGCCTTGTATTTGGTGCAGTTCTTTGGAACACCCTCTGAGCACTTCTCGTGGCAGCTGTAGCCACAGTCAACGCAGCGCATCCCAGTCTACAGAGATAAGTTAAACATAAGTCACATGTGGGTGTACGTTGTGAAAATAGATCATACAAGCTTCACAAAAATAGTCTTTATAAGAACTGTAATCAAATATATAACACATTTTGTAATCCTTTATTTCTTAAATTAAATAATTAACGTCCATGTAATCAAAAGTAGCTTAAAAAGAAAATAACTTAAAACAAGTCAACTTGTGTGGTCTTGGCGTAAAGCGTTCGTCTCAGGACCTGATGTTTGTGGGTTCAATCCTGGATTTATCTCGAGCGATAAAAATCTGTAGCACAGCTTCCTTCGGAGGGGAAGTAGTGCAGTCAGACCCATGTCGATTGTGGCATGTCAAAGAACCCTGGAAGGTATATGAAAACGCCTTTCCTGGCAAAATCGGTAGGCTCTTTTGCTCTCGCTCAACGAAGTTCTCGTGTGCTTGTATAGTCAGTCGGTTTGAAAAGTGCATGTTAAATAACTACCTATTGAACCATTTGTACGATCAAGTGTTGGTGAAAGTAGAGCAATACTGACCTTCACAGGCCCCCACAGAACGTTCGTGCAGTGGTCGCAGTAGGTGGGCGTGGTGTAGTTGTAGCGCTCGAAACGATGAGGGTGAGAGTAGACGTGCGCCGCCTCCGCAGCCCCCACCATCTTCCCCCTCATGAGGATCTCAAGCGTGGACCGCTTGTGGAGCAGCCGTCCGTGGGAGCGAACCAGCTGGGTGCTGAAGGAGGCGTGGCGCTGAGGACAAAACACGCCGTTAAAACTATCTTTACAAGCATGGTCTGAAGGTTCAGGATAGTTGCTATCACTTGCACAGGGTCACACTAGTTTGATCAATAGGGCCGCAGCGGAAATTGAAAATACTGAGAGAGCTGCATTTTGGAAATGTAATAGTGTCACCATCTTTAGGTAAAATATTAAAAATATAATTAGAGTTGGGTCAGATCCATTATCTTACAAACTCAAATCTCAAATCCAATCATCAATTAACTTAATATAAAATACGGATAGTAATTAACTCATACATTCACTTAAGTGTTAAATTACTGGTCTGGGGTCTGGTTGTTGAGTTCATCCTATAATTAAAATAGTTTATTAACCACCAATAAACAGTATATAGAGCTCTAAAACAAGTTTTACTTGAAAAGTTGAGGAAAGAAGATCTTTTATATAAGGTCTGAGTCTCAAATCTGAAATTTCCTCGAATCTTGAATATCATTAAGGATTCGAGGGTCCCTTCCATGGGTTGTATAAAATGTTAAAACTTACTCTAAATTTTTTCCACAGACACTTGAAACTTATTTTTGCAGCGAGAATGTGTTAGGCTAGGCTCTAAAACTTGAGTTGGAGTCAATTTTGTAATTCTGTGTTTAGCTCCGCCTCTCACTATCAGTTTGGGTTATAATAATTGATGACAAATGCATATCCGTGATCTCTCAGTTGTTTGGTTCCCTTCATAGGAGAAACTCACTGTTCACAGACTTGTATGCTCTTAGGAGGAATAGAGGATTTGAAGGGTTTGAAGAGTCGAGGATTCGAGGGGTTTGAAGAGTCGAGGATTCGAGGGGTTTGAAGAGTCGAGGATTCGAGGGGTTTGAAGAGTCGAGGATTCGAGAGGTTTGAAGAGTCGAGGATTCGAGGGGTTTGAAGAGTCGAGGATATGAGGGGTATAAGAGTCGAGGATTTGAGCATCGCATCTCCACTTCTTATTTAACAAACTCCAATAATTTTATTTACCACAAATCAGTACCACTAGGAATGAGTAGTTTGGATTCATTTTAATCAAGAGGTCACATGCGTGGTGGTTGGAGATAAATACCATAAGAGAGGCACAGGCATGGTGATGGTCGGAGATAAATACCGTAAGAGAATCGGTGGTGGGAAGCTCCAGTTTGTCCCAAAGAACCTTCCATTTCTGAGGAAGATGACCTAACTCTGTCTCAAGATGGTGGATCTCTTCCAACAAGTGGGAGAACGCGTCCGGTACTCGGCGCTCAATGTCGTCGTAACTGAAACATTAAACAAAGTTCCATGTTCTGATTTGGTGGGTTTTATGTTCCAATCAACCAATTTGTTACTCTCCAGGTGAGGTGTCAAACATTCAATGACATTAACTAAACGAGGAAACATAATAGGATAAAAAGGTAGAGAATGACATGGCACACAGATTATAGAAACATCTAGTACAGGGATGTCCAACATTTTTATGTCCAAGGGCCAAAGTGTCTGTCTCTTGTTAGCTCGCCTTACTGTACCCACGATATTAGGATTGACTACATATTAAAATATTCGGATCACCTCATTCTTGTACTCACACCAGGGATTAGGATTACTCGTGAAGGATGTCCTTTTTTGTCTCACACCAGGAGGTAATGCAATTTATGTTGTCTACCAGAGTTGTTATTTACCAAATAGAAGTACATTTGTATAAAAATGTAATTATTTACTTCACATAAAAAGCAAAAATCATTTATAAAATAACATAAAATATATAAATAAATTACATATTTATTTTAAATCCGACAACTTAGCTCAGTTGGTAGCGTGTCTGCCTACTGAGCTTAAGGGTCCCGGGTTCGATTCCCGAATTATCATTGGTGAAATGTGGGTTTATTCATCCACAGTGATGAATTAACGGCCGGGGGACTGGATGTTGTGTTCGTCCTAGTCTTTAAGTTAGATTATAAGGCGTATGAAGCTACGACAGGTCTAACAGGAGTAAATTAATATAATAAAGGGATGTGCAAATATTTAAGTTCTTTTGAATATAAAGTTTCAAGCTATGTATTCTAATTTAGAGATGTAATTGTTCTCGAATCGTCCAATCTTGAATTACCTTAAGGCTTTGAGGATTCAAAGATTCACTATTCTAAATTAAAAGATTGAATTCTAAAAAAAAAAATCAAATGTTTGTTTTATTACATCAAACATTTGAAGTAGGATGGAAGGGCAAGAACTACACACAAGAAAAGTGTACTACTCCTCTTTCTCAGATAACTTCATTCCTAATCCTGTTCCTCCTCGTGACAACTAACATGAGAGCTAATGTTTCTAAATGGTTGTCATGCCCTGATATAACAACCAGACCCCAGACCAGTGGCTCTAGTTTAGAGAGCAATATAGGAACTAACTACCTCTTAGTGACGACAGTTCTCATCGACTTGTTGAGGATTCCGTCAGCAGCCTCCGCTTCCTCCTCCTGTTGCGAGTCTAACTGGATCACTTCAAGGTCATAGCTGGGGCCATGCGCCAGCTCTTCGCCCAGGTAGTAGTGCCACACCTCCAAGCACGGCAGGTGAGATTGCGGCCTCAACACCTGCAAACAACAACCAGCACATTCAACTAAATATTTTTCACTCGAGCACTTTGCACTTGCGCTTGTGATGGTCGGTTGGTCTGCTACTAGAAGATGACCAGAATAAAACAGTGTCGGTGAAAGAGCCCAACATCAGTATTTAAATTATTAATATAAAGCAAATTAATAATAATAATATGCTATAATGTCCAGAGCCCTAGCTTTGTCCACCATAAAAATATGTTTCTCACTAAACTGAGCCCCTTTTTAAAACGAGGGATTCAAACTATTATTACTATACATCAATTACAAGCCTTACACCATTTAATAGGGATTAAATCTTAGAATCCTTAAGGATATTTAAAAATTTGAGGATTGAATCAAATATCAAATTCGAGATTTGAAATGATTGTATATTTTCCCCACCTGTTTTAAATTAGAATTTATATTACAGCTATAATTCTGCTTATTTGATGGTTTGGCCTCAAATTATTTAAAGGACCAACTTAATTCTCAAGAATGTTAATTTAACACTTAACTTAATGTAAATATGTTAGTGTATATCTTTAAATTTTCAACCAAAGAAATTAAAATTTAATTTCTATTTTCCATTTTTCTACCAAATTTTTATTCCCTATCATGTTCATAATCTTTTCTAAGATTCAAATTCGATATTCATATGCAAAATTAAGATTTTGATTTGTAAAATTATGGATTCGGCTCGACTATTATTTAATTATGAGTATTTGGAAAGAATGGTATTATCACAGTTGATAGTTTACACTGATGTTGTAACATTCGTCTACATCCTATCAAGGAGGAAGTGACTTACAGGATGCTCAGAGTCGGGTGTGTACATAAAGTTGCAAAAGAGCGGCGAACGAGCGTTCTGTTTCTCAATGTAGTCAAAAATAGATTGGCCGAGATTGAGACCCACGTTTGTACCGGCTAGCCGACCTCCTGAAAACAAAATGTCAGAGAGTTAACATCAAAACTTCAAAATCTACTCAACATTCCTAAAATAATAAACAAAACTATATATAGATTTTGTATATTAAGGCAAAACATACATTTTTACATTTTTTATAATGGAAACATTTCTTCTATCTTAGAAGTTAAATTTTATATGTGTATTAAATAGGAATTAATTTAAAAAAAAAGTAATGTGTAGCTAAAATAAATATTGATGAGCATTTTATAAAGTAAAATTAAAATAAATCATCGATAAGAATACTTATTGATAGTAAATAGTCTACTTGTCTAAGGTTGTTTAAACAAGAGAATTTATAGTAAGTATTAAATAAAGTGCATAAGCATGTTGTAATATGTCATTAAATTAATATAAAGAATATTGTAGAAAATAAAGCACAAGTCCACTTTTTCAATTCAAAGCAAAGTCGAATAAAATAATATTCGATATTCGCGAAGCTGAATTAAAGTTATAATATTAAAAAAAAAAGTTTAGTACTGGTCAAAAATATTATACTTTGCATAACTATATAAATTTAGGTATTAAATATATTTTACAAACTTTTAGGTATATTTAATCTTAAAATGATAAATTAAGTTATCACAAAATGTAATTTAATTAATTTAGATTTATTTTATGCAAACATTAATTTGTGATGGAAATAACAGCAGAAAATGAAGAGAGAAAAACGGGCGTTTTTTTTTAACTTAAAATATTTTTTTGGCAAAGCTTCGTAACTGTCGAATCTGGGATTTTACTGTCGAATCAAAAGTTTTGAAAGCCCTGCAGAGCCCTCACCTGGGTAAACTCCCTCATCATCTGAGCCCGTGTCCACACTCTTGTGATGGGAGGCAAGCGAGCCTCTCTTATCCTCGACCGCTGCTATGCCACATTCCACCCTCTCCAACTCGCAGTCCAGTAAGAAGGTGCGAAACCTGCACGACACGCTGTGGTACGCAAGAAACCGTAGGTAGTAATCGTTGAACTCAAACGCGAGTGGGAACTGTTTGTGGATCTGAAATAGAACAATATACAATACTCCAGGTTGATTTTATAAAACGTACTGTGTTTCTTTTATGATGGAAACATTTTTATCCCTGTTATTACTATCACAAAAGTTAAATTTTCTATAAGTTTGGATAAAAGAGAAACAAGGAAGGTGGAAGACATGGGTATGAAGTTTGTGAGGAGCATGTTAGCTGTCAACAGAAGAGATAGGAGGTCTATAGTTGGAGTACAAGAGATAGATGAGGAAGTTAGGATAAGATGGTATGGGCGTGTGATGAGGATGGAAGGGGAAAGGGTTCCAAGAAGATTAATGAATATGAAATACGTAGGAAAGAAACCACAAAGGAAGATGTGGGAAAAACAGATAGGAGCAGAGTGGAAGAAAGTGCAGGAGGAAGAATGGTGGAAGGACATAGGGAGATGGAGGCCTTTTACTAAACAGACCCGGCCACAGGCTGGAAACAGTTCATGATGATGATTGTGTTTCTCTGTAATCACAAAAGAGATGAACATATCTCTATAAAGAAAACCTCTTTTTGCTTTATGGGGTAATTTTATTACATTTGGAAGAAGGTACAGGAAAGGAACTAAAACCATATGGCTTTTACAAGAACATAGTTCACACTTTACATTGCTGCCACTGGACAAAGAGGTAATGGCTGCCTCTAAGCAAAATTAATTGTCACTGCCTGTCCCCCGAACTAGGTTTCATTCTATCAGAACTCATCAGGGGGAAGTGTGAAACGCGCAACGCAACTTTCTTAAAGAGGAAACCAAAAACCATAAAAAAAGGGGAAGAAAAGTAATGGGTTAAGAATGATAGGACACTAAGGAAAATGTAAGAGGAATAACAAAGGACAAACACAGGAAAAAGAAATTAGGATGGGAATATATAAAGTGAAACTGGACAATATCATTCAAACTCGATTTGAAATGTAAAATGCTCAGTAAAGACACCCTTAGCACACCTGATGCACGACGTCCAGGAACTGTAGAAAGGTAGGAGCGAAGCTGTTGGCTTGAGAGGTGGCGGCCAGATTACTGCGATGGCTGAACCGATGTCCGAACCCCATCCACTCCTTCTCCACCAGGATACGGAACCCCTCCAAGGTCCGATAGTGCGGGTCCAGACACAGCTGGGCCACCGAGGATACCTGGACAGGTATTCTTAAAGTCATGTTTCATCCACAGTAATTTATTCACACTAAAGATCCAGGTCAAATCAAAGTCTTCATTTTAACTTTACTTTACTTTACATCCGTTAATGTTTCTGGCCTGTTGCCTGGGTCCATATATTTTCCACTACCAGCTTGCTAGGCCTGTCGTAGCTTCATAAGATTTATAATCTAAATTAAGATTAGGACAGGCACAACATCCAGTCCCCAGCCGTCAATTCATCACTGTGGAACAGTAAGCCCACATTTCACCAATGATAATTTTTTTTTTGCTATGCTGGGAATCGAACCAGAGACCCTTATATCAGTAGGCAGGCATGCTATCGACTGAGCTAAGGGGTCGTTTTCTTCATTTTACCTATTAATCCCAAATATCTCTTAGTATTTGAGAGATTTGGAGGACCCAGGTCTAGTTTAAACCATTGAAAACATTAGCTATATAGAGCCTTATACATTTTTTTAAACCCATTTCACTGTATTCTGTAATTTTATTTTATAAAACTTAATAACATATGGCAAATTTTATAGTAAAGGAAATTGATAGAGCCAAAGAAAAAGGAAAAATAAACTACTAAGAGTAAATTTGATAAAGAAAGCCCACTCAGGGAAAGAAGAAAAATGTGTGAAGAATCCAAAACACACAAAGGTGACATCTTCTTCCTTTCTTCTGTCTTCTATAGTAGAAGAGAGTACAAATAACATAAAACACTGGATTACTCCATTTAAAGCCTTTAAATTCAAAATGGAGTAATCCAGTGTTTTATGTTATTTGTACTCTCTTCTTTGTGCTTGATAAAGGCCACAGTGCCGAAATATTATTCTATTTGTGTTAAAATGTGTGTGTGACTACTTCTACTATACAAGACAGAAGAAAGGAACCTAAAAGGAATGAAATGGTAAATATTGAGGAGTCGAGATTAAAAAAATCTCGAAAATGGCCAGAGACCCATTTTCTAAATTAATGCAAATAAAGCAAATGTCAATCAATGTAACATGGGGGTGTATTTAATATGCGTTTTCAAACGGAACAAAAAATCTACCTGAGCAGTTATGTCGGAACCATCTTCCAGACAGATCATGACGGAGGAACCTTGAACGTCCAACAAGTCTACCACGGCACCCCCTAGTTGCATGATGTTCTGCAACTGTTGTAGCCAATCAGAGCTCTCTATCAGTCTGCACAACAGACACAATACACACACATTATAAGGATAGTACCACAAGTTCTTGAAAAAGAAGACAACATTTTATAAAATACACAGATAAAAGTAAAAACAAGGTAATTTCAAAATAAACAGTCTTCATACTGATGCCTATAGTATTAGTATTGGAGTAAAAATGGCCATTGAAATAGAATCTAAAGTGTTCTATCCACAATTAACATGAAATAGAATTTAAAGTGTTTTATCTACAACTAACATGATAACAAACAATAGCCGACAGAGTTCATAGCGAGTACATAGAGTTATTCTCTCCCCTCCGGTGAGTTAGCAGACTCAGCTGACAGAGAGAGAATTCTTATGAGAGCATACACACGTTATGACACAATGAGACATTTGTTCTCATAACATCTCACTAGCAAATCCCACACAAGATAGTTTTCAATGGTAAATGGAAGCACCCGCTTGTATTATTGAGTGGTTTACCGCTAACCGATGACTTTAGATAATATATATGTTCAGTCTATGTACCTTCCCCCCAACCATTACTGTTTCCAGCCTGTGGCATCGGTCCATATATTCTCCACTACCGGCTCGCTAGGACTGTCGTAGCTTCATCTGTCTTATAATATAACTTAAAACCAGGACGGTCACATACGTGTGTTACTTGGCTTAAAGTAACCTCTTTTAGCAATAAATTGGGAACGTTCGAGAAGTGCCTCTGAATCAACCCCTTGTTTCATTTTCTAAGCAGTGCGCCTTAGTACCCATATATAAGCGGCACTATATATCTTTCATACAGTCCACTACTCAATTGTTTTTAGTCTTATTGCGTCGCTTGATAAATAGATTGAACAGAAGCCCTTCAATGTTGATGAAGTTAAGGATATTAGTAACGAGGGTTTCAATTAAATTAGAAAAGTTGGTCCACGGTCTGAAATCATCCCTGAAGTGTGGTCTTGTACAATCCATTCAAATAAAACTTGACTCCAAGTGAAAAATGCCTGCTTGCCCACCAGTAATATATATAATATAAAGTACTGATACTCACCCCACAAGGATCACATTTTTGATCCATCATAGCTAAAACCCATGTTTCTGGGTATTGTATGAAACGCAAAGCCCCCTCCCTGACCTCGACAGTTATGTCCGAGTAACAGCTCGCACTCACTTGAAAAAACTCTGCTCAGGCTCTGGATTAGGCGAACTGGGGATACAAGCCCTCATCAACTTCTTGAACGCGGCCTTGGTGTGGCGGACATCGTAGTACTCAACCGGTATGAAGTCAGTTTTGGGCGCTGATTCGTTCTTAATACCCTGACAGCAAAGATAAACACTCAAATACATCGTTTTTTATCATTAATTTTACAAATTATTTATAAAAATAATATCTTTTAGTGGTGGCTTCCTTCCCTTACCTATTGCATGCATCGCATCACTTTACAGTGTTTCCAAATCTCCAATTTATCTCCAACTCCTGAATCTTGAATCTGAATCATGGATTGGAATGGATAATATAATAGAATAATATAAAATACAAATAGTAACCAAATGTTAACATTCTTTCTTATAATCCATTCATTATAAAATTCATACACTCAGTTAAGTGTTNTATCTCTTATAATCTATTCATAATAATATAACAGTCATACATTCAGTCAAGTGTTAAATTACTGGTCTGGGGTCTGGTGGTTAAGTTCATCCTATACTTATAATTGGTTCTGAGCCACCAATAAGAAGTAAGTAGTACTAGAGCTCTAAAATCAATTTTACTTGAAACACTTTTTTTTAAGAATTTGAGTCTCGAATCTGAATTTTTCTTCTCCGGCCTTACCTTCATTTGAGCCTTCTCTCCGAGAATGTACAGTGCTGCCCTCTGGAAGGTCTGAACACACTCGGTGCCAGAGTCAGAGTCCGCCGAGTTGCGGGGGTTCCCTCGATGGGGTACCGACAGAGTGGTCAGCGATCCCTGAGAACTTTGGCGCCGATCTTTGAGTGACCCCCAGCGACCAAAACTCTTGGGGCCTTTACCTCCGCTGGAGCGAGGGAACACGCTGGAACAGTGACGACATGATAAACACGCAACAAACATCATGCTTGTGGAAATTAGGGGAGGGGGTAGTGAAAGAAAATACTGCTCTGATGCATTTCAAGAGCAGAATCATAAGATTTTAAGCCTATAGCTTCATATAAAAGATCATTTTAAAAAAAACCATAAAAATAATTTCCATCAAAAATAAATTAATATCTAAAAGTTAATTGAGACTGTCAGAATATATTATTTGAATTTTTAGTTTTGAGGACTCTTAGTGTGTTTAGTAAATATCTTTAAGATTGTGTTTCGCATTGAGGGGGGAGTAAGGTATCAAGCACGTTAGATTTTCTATGCAATAATACTTGGAAAAATAATTTAAAAGGAAATGTTCAAGAATCAGAATCGAGACTCAAAGAATCGAGGTTGAACTTAAGAAACGAAGTCGAGAAAAACGGGTATCGTGACATCTCTAATATGTATAGTATTTTTGTAATCAATGTAAGGCTATTAATAAAGTTTAAGTGTTTTTTTTTTTAATTTAGCACCGCATCTTACTACCCGTTCAAGTTATATGCTCAGTACTAATTAAGCTAATGGCTTAGAAATTGGCAAGGTTGAATTTTTAGGAAGTGAACCCACATCTGTATGGAGGGAGAGTGAAAAACCACATAGGGAAAAAAAACCAGTTCACCTGAGAGATTCGAACCTCGATCTCCCTATCCTCGGCAGTTTAGTTCAACATGAAACTAGCACGTTAGCTAACTACACCACAAAGGTGGGTGTTTAAGTGAAGCTCAAGAGGAAATGTGCTATCATTTTGATATGGAGAGGACGGAAATCTATAATTGGTGTTGTTGGTTGATCAGCCAGCCAGGAGTGAGGTTAGATTTGACCATCCCTTACCTGAGTGTACCCATGGCCTTGTTGAAAGGGTTGACCGAGCGGCGAGACACCTCGGGTGTGAGCGTGCTTGTATGATCTTCAGCGGCCAAGAGCAGCGAATCTATACTGAGAGAACTGTCTGACATGCCCCAGGCCGATCCTTGTCTGAGGACAGACAGAGGGGTAACAGCTACCAGCACTGACAAGTAGCGCTCCTGCTCCAGTGACGAGGTGGTTTCAGAGGTGGACACTACAAACATTAAGTGGAACAGTTAATTAAAACAGTTTAGAGAAAACCAGTTATCGTAACATAATTCTAATTGTGTCAATTTAAAAACATATTTTTATTATATTGGGAGGTGGTAGAGGAACAATGTATAAAAACACATCAAAGGAACAAACACAATATATTTTACTATACAAAGAAGACAGTTAACATTTTTCAATGCTGTGATTGAACCAAGAGGTAAGAGCTGCCTCTTGACGAAAACCATTGTTACCGCAATTGAAGCGAAAAGAGGTTTTTCTTATAGATATATATTAATATTATAAAGTCGCATAAATGTCCATTTCCTGTGTTTTTCCTTTGAGTTCTTTGTTTCTTTTACATGTTCCTTCTGTACAATTTTCCTTTTCATCCCTTTTTTGTATTTTTTCGAGTTTTTTTTGAGCTATATACAGATTTTCTTGCCTACCTCATAAAGGAATGGTGTTATTTGGTGGGTATGTACGTATGCAATGAGGAATTATTTTAAGAAAATGAGACCGCATTCAGCCAAAAGAAAGGACAGTTAACCAAACCGTATCGGTGCCTTGTGGCTCACCTGTAGAGGAGGGGTGTCCCTTCAACATGCCCATGACGCTCTTCCCATGGTATCCCGCACCCCTCACCAACAAAGCCTTGGTGCGAGGGTGCCTCCAGGTTATACACGGGATGCGATTAGTGCGGTAGCATCGGCAAAACCGGCGGATACTGTCATCTGTCACCCCCACCGGCATCACTAGTAGGGCAGGGTAGCTACGGGTTTACAGAACAAACATGGCGTTAGAGGTCTGCAAGGCTTCAGTAATATCTATTTAGATTTATATTATTGAATTTAATAACTAATCAAACAAACTATGTTTTGTTTTATAATGTGTAAAAATACCTATTTAACAGCATCATTTTAGTATATTTAACGAGTAGGCCTGTGCAGGTGTGACAATTTGACATTGAGAAATAGCAATTTCCCGCAGGAACAAGATGAAAATTGAAAGTCATTTCCCACTTTAGGATTATATTTATAATTTTATTCTAAGCTAATCCTTCTCGAGTAAAAGAAAAAAAAGAAAGCCTTTGGCAATTTTATCTGAAACCTTGAAAGGGATCAAATTGTATAGTTTGAATTAAAAAAATAGTGTATTATGTTTGTAAGAAGGTACAGGAAAGGTGGATTAAAAACAAATAAAAGGAATAAACACAATATTGAAGAACACAGTTCACACTTTACACTGCTGCCACTGGACAAAGAGGTAATGGTTGCCTCTTGAAGAAAACCGATCGTTACCGCCCAATACCCCTGACCTAGGTTTCATTCTATCGGAACTCGTCGAGAGGGAGAGTGAAACGCGCAACACAACTTCCTAGATGAGGAAACCTAGGTCGAGGGATTGGGCAGTAACGATAGAATTTCTTCAAGAGGCAGCCATTACTTCTTTGTCCAATGAGAGCAGTGTAAAGTGTGAACTGTGTTATTTTCATTGTGAGAGCCATATTATAATTATATTTCATATGTTTCGATAAAATGTTTATAAGTGCATTCTCAATGTAAACCTTAATCTCATAGAGTCCTATTTATTTTTAAAATATCACATTCCTCACCTCTTACACATCATATATTGACTGTTGACTGTTGTTATTCTGAAAGGTTCGCTGTGTTGTCTATTGTTTGAAGTAGTGTGCATACTACTGACAAGCCCCAGTCTGTACCAATCTCGCACATAGCTACGCTCAGACAAGCGTTCAAGAGTCTTGGCGTCCGTGGGTGCTGGCGGCACCAACCCAGACCTAGGGATCTCGAATTCGTCCACTGCAAGCAACAGGATATATTACTAGATGGAGAAACAATCGTCATAAATACACGTAATCTTACAATTTACATTTAAGACACACAAAGTTCACAATGTGACAAGCGCATGTAATAGCCTCATATTTTACATTATTTGATGTCATATCCAAAAGCTATTTGAAGCAAATAATAAACTATTTATATTTATGTTGTTAAAATGCTATTCGCACACTCCTATTTTTATTATTATGTTTTTATTATATTTAATAATGTCAAAGCTTTTACAAGTATTACCATATTAGTAAAAAAAACAAGATGGACTTAATCTAAAGCATATTTTTTATAACTTCCTGTTCCCGTCTCAATATTAAAATGTCATTCCTGTCCATTCCTACTTCAGTTCCTCTCTGATAATAAAGGTACTCAGGAAAGCTCAAAGTATGACCGATTAAATACAACTATTGTACCTGAGATGTCATCGTCGTGCCCAAAGTCCCCGGGGTCTGTCATGGGGAGACTCATACGACCCGGAGATGTCAAGTATTTGCTACTGGTGCTCATGTTTGGCAACACATACTTCTGTCGCTTGGAAGACGTCTTTGGCTTGAACCCGGCTTTACGAGCCGTCTTGAGTAGAGTCTTCTTAGCAAAGCCCCTGGACAACACCATGTGAGACTGAGATGTAGTCATTTTTACAATACATTTAAAAACTAGACTGAGAAGAAAAAATATGAGTAGTGAAAATAAATATAATATATGTTAGTTCTGGCAAGGCAGTGTGGGTAGTAGATATAAAAAATGGTTATGGTTACTATGAACTCACTTCAAGGTGGCGTTCTTCTCCTTGCCCTTGTGGAGCGGTGTCTGCGGGACGACTACCTGCCCTGTGAAAGCAAAGTGGTTTAGGATGTGAGGGGGGTGACGAACTCTGTGGATCAACTTGCGGAAAGTCTCGATGTTTTCGGGGGTCACCTCCTCGTCAAACGCCAGCTTAATTAACTGTAAATACAACTAAATTAGTGCGCACATGGTTATCTTGAATAATTTCTGAAATGCTGCACGGCGGTGAGATTTGACTTTTCCTCCCATCTTAATTTGACCAAGAGGTTGGGTTTTTTTTTGCACTGCGTCTTACTACCCGTTCGGTTATACACTTATGTACTAATTATGCTAATGGTCTTAGGGATCAGGGAGGTTATATCTATAGGAAGTGTATCCACATTTGCATGGAGGGAGATTGGAAAACAACTTAGGAAAAACTACCCTCAGTACACCAGACCGAGATTCGAACCCTGATCTCGTCATCAGAAGTTTAGTCTATTACGAGAGTAACGCGTTGGACCACGCCGCCACCGAACCGGGTATTTTACTAGTTCTCTACCAAAGTATATCAATATAATTATCTTCATGAAGAGTTTCACACTGGCTGGGTGTTTGGAACATAAGTCTCAACAGGAAGGGAGGGGAAGGGGGTGATAAAATCACCTCTTACTACCTGTTCAGGTTATTAGCGCCTGTAACGATTCTTTTATTGGACTCTTAAGGATAAAGAGACACGGAGTTTGAGTGGGGAATGAGCTACATCCGTTCATACAGCGCTAACCTGGAATGTGCAGGATCTAAGCTGGAGTCCCTCCTGGAGCCATTGGTCCAAATGAGCCAAGTATTGGACAGTCACCCTCTTCTCCTTGGTCAGAGAGGTCACGGGGAACGACCGCACCACCAACTGCTCGCAGGCTGCCAACATTACAAACACTCACTTGTTTGGTCGAATCGAGGGCTGTTTTTTTACAAAACTAGCTTCATCCAAAATGTATAATAAGACAATGTAGAAACAATGTACAGTAGTGTAAAGTGTTAAAAGTGTAATAAGAACTTAAGAGATAAATGTTTGTTCCTATCTAGACCTGACCTAACTCTCCTTTCAGGTTGACTTCCTTCACCATCACTGTACAGTTTTTCTACAATGTCTTTTGTTGCTATACAATTTACTCTGATGGGATATCGATGAGGAAGGAAGCATTTCAGAGGTAATCTACACGCATTTGCATGGAAGGAGAGTGGGGAAACAATTGAGGAAAAACCACCCTCAGTAGACCCGACTGGGATTCGAACCTGTAATCGGCAGGCCAGTGTAACACGAAAGTGACGCCTTAGACCAGGTTCGGCAACCTTTTCTGGGCCCTGATCGACTTTTAAACATATCAAACTTCCAGCTCCGACACTTGTTTCTTCATTTAACTTAGATTTATTTCTTTTTTGCGTAGATTTTGTATTTATTCCTTTATTCAACCTTTTCTCTAATACTCATGTCCCTACCTTTACAGAAAACTAAAATTTAAAAAAATAAAATGTACATAAATGTAAATATTTAATTTTCTTATAACATTACTCATCAGCGATTATTACCGATCAAAGTAATTAAGGTCACAAGCAAATCATATATAGTACCTATTTGATAAATTTGCAAGCCTACATTTTTTAGGAAGGCTTATTTTAGAGGAAATGCACCCGCATTTGCGTGGAGGGAGAGTGGAGAACCAATTCAGTAAAAAACCTCAGTGCACCCGACCGGTATCGAACCCTGATATCCCCGTCATTGGTAGTCTAGTCCAACATGAGATTAGCGCGTTAGTGTAATGTTGGTGAAAACAAAAAAGTACCTACACAACTCAAAAACACAAAAATAAACATATTGACGTACCAAAGGGGTCACAGGGTGTCCCCTTGAAAACTATCCGGTAGTTGGTGAGGAAGATAGCGCCCTCTGCCGGTAGGAAAGGGGGTCCTCCCAAGAGCCCACCGGAACTCTCCTCGCGCCCGTCTGGCAGTAGGTAGACTCTAAGTCCCTCCATGATTGCTTCCTCTCCTGGGAGCATGCTTGGCGTCAGGATCTTCGGCTGATCAACAAACACACACACATACACATGACAGTGCTGAGATCCCTCGATTCTTTGAATCCTGTGATATTACAGAGACTCAGATTCGTAATAATCTTAATAAAAAAAACTATCTCGAATACAATATGAAGACCTTTACTTTATATAAACAATTTTAAACAATTGGTAAAAGGAAATATAAAGACTTGTGGACAAACGGTATTAATGTAATCAATTTACTAAAAAAGTATTCTTTGTTTTTTTATGAAGCAATAGGCATGACAAAAACGTCGGGGTGAAAAAGAGGAAATATCCAGAATGAGGAGGGCTATCCTATCTCAAATTTAGAATGAATAAGAATTATACTTGTAACAAGGTACGAGAAAGGTGGATAGAAGCATATAAAAGGAACAAACACAATATGGCTTTTATAATGAAAAGAAGAACACTGTTCACACTTTACACTGCTGCCATTGGACAAAGAGGTAATGGCTGCCTCTTGAAGAAAATCGATAGTTAGCACCCTGACCTAGGTTTCATTCTATCAGATGAGAGTGTGAAACACTCAACACAACTTCCTAGAAGAGGAAACCTAGGTCGAGGGATTGAGCGCTAACGATCGATTTTCTTCAAGGCGCAGCCATTTTCTCTTAGTCTATGAGGCAGCAGTGTAAATTGTGAACTGTGTTCTTTTTATTGTAAAATACATTTTTTGTTTGTTCCTTTTATATGTTTCTATCCACCTTTTCTGTACCTTCTGCCAAATATAATACAATAATTACCTCATAAAAGCGAAAAGAGGTTTTTCTTATATATTGTATTTTTGAATGACTAAGCAGGTATAAGAACAAGTTCAACCACCCTGTAGCGGGCAGTAATCATGTCTCCAATGTGAGTGTTGTACCTTCTGTATGGGCGGCAGTCTCTTGGATTCCCGGTGCACGGCCTCCAACGTTTCTATGTGCATGTGAACCACACCAGGCACCATCTGGTGCAGGCTGCGGTTGTGTTCCGCGCTCACCGCTCCCTCGGTGCACACCTTGTCCACGAAGCGGGAAACCAGTTTGATAACGTTGGAGCCCGTCTCGCCCGGGTCCTGCTCCTCGAAACCAGACTCGGCGTCCGCGCTGTCGCTCTCCGCCACACTGAACAGTTGGAGGACACATCGGATCAACGACAGACTCCCAGATACAGAGAGTAGACCAATTATTAATATACAAATTTAACTACATTTTATACACATGGGTTAGAGATGAAGAAGGTAGAATCTATAGGGGGAATATCTGCCGAGGAAGGGGACTGATGTACCCCGAAAATTACATAAATGTTTTGTTGTGTTTTAGTTGTGAACTTTGAGGCCCAGTTTTCTGAAGAGTAAGTAGGCCTTGCCCTTCCATCCTCCTTTCAATGTTTAATTTTATTTTAAATAGACTGTAATAGTAACAAACATTAACGTTGATACAATTTGACATCGTCTAGAGCACAGCTGTTCACTTGGGGCTGACCTACCAGAGGAAGAAGTTAGATCTTTAATTATTGTTAAGATGTGCATAATACACTTTCGTAATGATCTGTACTTGATACTGTCTTGCACCAAGCCCATGTGTGTTCTCACAGTCCTACAGAGATTTACCTTTCCTATATTTTTTTTAAAAATCTTAGGTTCATACCCTCCCCCATTCAACAACCAGTTTAATCAGTTTTTGACTTTGACATTCTAACGGCCATCTGACATACCCACCCCTCCCCCATCCCAACTGTGAATTATTTCACAAACCACATCTCCAACAAGTATTATTATCATTAGCACCGCGTCTTACTACCCGTTCTAGTTATACGCACTTAAGCTAATGTGTAATGGTAGGGTGATTGTGAGATGAAATGGAGGACCTTACAGTTTAACGTGGGATCCGAACCACGGTGGTAGTCCTGGCATTCCTCACATTCACAAGTTGTGATTAATACACGTCTTTTCAGAGGTGAAGGAAGGCTTTGGCAATCAGATAAATCTGTGCCGGGACCGAGGATTGAACCCCGGACCGCCAACACAGAATCTCCAACAAGTAAAAAAATGAGTCATTTATCACCAGACACAAAATACAAGGTTAATAAATACCCTTTTTTCAAGGAGCTCTAAATTTCCTGAATATAATATGTTGATTCCCGAGTAGCTATTTAAGGCTCAGCTCAAAGATCTGAGTACTCACAGATCCCCGGCCATAGGGAAATAGGTTCTGACCTGTTGGTTATACTGTTGCTGACACGCTCCTCCTCGAAGGCTGTGTCCTGTTTGTGATTCCTGCCGCTGCTGTCCAGCGGGATCAACAGGTAAACCATTCGGTTGGCATAGTGAATGGCCTGACTGTACAGAGTTGATTCCTCACTGTTGACCAGCTCATTCTGTTTCTCTGAAAGACAACAACAGGTTCAACAGCCTTCTTAAACGAGTCCAATTTGTGGAATATCCGACAGTGTTTTAGTAAATGTGTGCTGGGAACAATCAGCTACAATTCTGGTTTTTATCCTAAAAAATTATCCACTTAGACAAAAATCACAAAAGGTAAGAATGATACAAGTTTCTGTGCAACAATAGTCAAGTTAGATAACTCAACATTTTCATACAGTAGCCAATAATTATTTGGGTAAGACTCCACTCAAAAATGACAACTTCATTACCATATTATATTTGGAAGACAGTACAGGAAAGGTGGATGGAAACATATAAAAGGAACAAACACAAAATGGCTTTTACAATGGAAAGAAGAACACAGTTCACACTTTACTTTGCTGCCACTGGACTAAGAGTTAATGCCACCTCTCGAAGGAAATCAATCGTTACCGCCCAATCCCCCGACCTAGGTTTCATTCTTCCTTTACAAATTTCCTTTATGTCCATTATGTGTTTTACAGTTCCGAGCATGCTACAAAATGTACTTCTGTAGGATTCTACCCCAGTTTTTTCAGTGAAAAAAAATGTTAGATTGTGCATATAATACCGTGAGTACAATTTGCCGAAGGAAATTTATAGGAGAAAAACACCGAACAATATTCAGGCCAAATAAAGTTTTCATACTAACCTTATAAATAAAGTTATTATCGCAGCATGTAATTCAATTAATTCAGATTTTTTTCAAATGAATACGGTATTAACTTTTAATGCACATAGCCCCTAAAAACTGTGTTAGTTGAATATAAATGAGTATTTTACCTGTCAATATTTTTAATGTCAACACCAGAATTCTTTTTAAAAATAATAATAATAACAAATTGAAGTTTATATATTTTTTCAAAGGCAAGTCAACGTTTTCAAAACTTTTCACAGTCCTACCATCTTTAGAAAAAACTTCCTTTCTTGTCAGATGATAAAAACATAATTTTTTCATAGCTATAGCAGTGAATGACAAAGAAACAGTACTACCACCATAAAACCAAGATCGACAAACATTAAAGAGCACATAATAGAAACAAAAAGTGAAGATCTTGGTCGACGAGCTCCCTCTGTAATCAGAAACTACATATTAGCAATTATAGCAGCAAACAAGGTAGCCATAAAAAGGAAAAAAAGAAGAAAAACCATTTATCTTGCACATACATCACTGCTATAAAAATATCCCTGCGAAATGTCAAAACATTGCAACTATAAGTAGAAAGGGTAATTTTATTTGATATAAAAGATTATAAGACTGATTTCACCCAACTTTAAAATTAATTATTATTTCAATTATTGGGACTAGACAAAACTTGAAGTAAATAAATCCCATTTTATAAATGTTATGTTTTATATTGATCCATGGACTCATCTTTATATACTTAATATGGCGAACAAGGCCATTGATTAGAAAACTATAAACAGCGTTAATAGCTTTACTTGGGAAATAACTGGGCTTTGGATGGTAAATCTTAAAACAACACAAGTCCTTATGAACATATGTCCGATGTTCGACAGTTTTCGAGATTAGGTTTTCCAAGTTTTATTTGAGGTATTTAACATGCACTTTATATCAGCACACAAGAATTTCTATAAGCGAGAGCGAAAGAGCCTACCAATTTTGCCGGGTATAGGTATTTCCACATGTTTTTCAGTGTTCTTTTAAATGCCACAATTGATACGAGACCGACGTCTTTACTTCCCCTTTGAAGGAAGTTGTGCTACGGATTTTTATCGTTCAAGAAAAATCTGTCGTCGACCCCAGCTGGGTTTGAACTCACGAATATCGGATCCTGTGGCGAGCACTTTACCTCAAGACCTGGAATAACAGTTACCGACTAACAGCAACAAAAAGTCTCTAGATACACGTGTGAACTATTTATTGTGGTAGTCGCTATAGAAAGTTTGACTATTTCATTCCGTCACACATTAAGGCTTTAGGTTTGATAATGATGATGATACTAGAGATGGGTCAAATCCTATATTTTCTTGAATCCGAATCAAAATTTTTCTTTTGAATCTTGAATCCAAATTAGAATTTTCAAAATTAAATTTTTAATCTGTCAAAAAAATTGAAAAATATATTTTAAAAAGGCAAACAATTTGACATTTTAGAAGGTTTGGCACCAGTGAACATTCCTATTCTGTTTATTTGTCTTTTCTATTATGTTTCAAGAACAAAGAAGACATTAAAAAATACATTACTTTTATGTAAGGGAATTGATAAAAAAAGATTGGTGTTTTAGTTCTTTTATTTTTTTTTACATAAATGAAGCTAAATTGTTTTTGTCTTTTTCTAACTAAACGAATCTATGTAATTCCTGAAAAATTGCATTTTGAATTCAATCTAAGGCCTTTATATTTAAATTTGAGATCTTCTTTTGCTAGATTCTCGAATACCATAGAATTCAAAGTATTTGAGTAATCGAGGATTCAAGCGCCCCATCTCCAATTACTAGTCGTCATCATCGTCATCATATTTTAAATAATATTTTTGAAGCTAAGCAGTTAAAAATTAAAAGCACCCTTTGTTGTGGCAATTATAAACAGTTTTGAAATTTTAATAAGGTTTTATTATTCTTTGGGAAAAAAGTGCCGCCTATTTTCAGATCAATACGGAACCTCAAAAAAAGAAAGGGGTTTTCCCTAAAGATACATATTACTTTAAAGTATGTTACTGGAAAAAATAATAGGAACGAATAGAAGAAGACAAATTAACGTCTTTACTTCTTGTCCCCATCACTCTTTCTGATATCTTCTTCCTACAAATATATGTCAAATATGAAAAAAAAAAAGAGGTGATTATCAATCACATTATTAAGTATGAAATGTAAATAAAACCCATTCTACTTTATTGTTACATTCTTATTTGTAATATTATTACTTTTCATTCTTCCCAAACTGCTTTCTGACAAAGACGCAGTTCCAATCCGGGTTTGAGGCGGCTGCCACATTGCTGGACCTTTATCTAAAACGAGACGGCATACATTGAGCATGTGCCACATAGTCCCAAATTATCTCGGTCATTTTAATTCATACTCTGTCTAGTGTGTATGGGTACAGTTTCAAGTTAGTCGACAGGTACAAAAACAACAAAGGGAATTTTCTTATTACCCTTTCACGTTATACACTTATGTACTAGTTACAGTAATGGTTTTAGGGATTAAGGTCATATTTATAGGAAGTGTACCTGCATTTGCACGAGTGGACCGTTAGACCCTGCGGCTACCGAGGCGGAAGATAAAGGGAATTATAAATCTAATGAAATTCACCAGCAGTTGCTTGAGAAAGGGAGGAGGGGTGAAATTCACCAGCAGTTGCTTGAGAAAGGGAGGAGGGGTGAGTGGGGATTGGACCCTGGCCTGAAATGTCAGTGACCTTTACAGTGCGATACCAAAGCCAAGAAAGATTTCTTCAATGTATGAGACATTATTATTATATGAGTACTGTGAAACTTAAAGTAATGAGTAAAAAATTAAATAGGAAGGAGCACAAAAAAAAATAAAAAGAGTACATAACTTTGTGTTTTACCATTCCTCTTTCTGATACATTCTTCCATAACAACTCAGAAAAGTGTAATCTGCAAGGAACCACGGAAACCATAAAAGAAATTAAGCAAGGGTTTTCTTTCATGTTCTTGTACATCCAGAAGTGAAAAATAATGATAAATGAATTTAAATGTTGTGTCTACAAAATTTTAATTGGAACTTACCTTGATCAAGCGCTGGCCACACCCTCATCTGTTCTGCCGCTATCTCGAGCGCAGATGGTTCTTGTGCACGAGCAAATCCTGAACGCCTGTCTTTCCATGGAAACTCCTTATTCTAAGTAACAAGTAATCAATTGGATAATAAAATAATGTAGAACATTTCTAAATAGTAAGTATAATTGTATTATATTTAGAAAGTACACAAAAGATGGATAGAAACACATAAAAAGAACAAACTCTCTCCCTTGTGTGTTTTTTTTATTTCTCTTTTAGGAAGTTGTGATGTGCGTTTCACACTCCACCCTGATGAGTTTGATAGAATGAAACCTAGGTCGGAGGGATTGGTGTTAACGATCGATTTACCTCTTTGTCCAGTGGCAGCGATGTAAAGTGTGAACCGTGTTATTTTCATTGTAAAGGCCATATTGTGTTTGTTCCTTTTATATATTTCCCATACACCTCTCCTGTTACCTTCTTCCATATTTATAAATATTACAAACTACCACAAAAATCAAAAAGAGGTTTTCCTTCTAGAAATACACCCCTAGTAATAAAAATGAAGTCAAATGTTTTTGAATCTTCGCTCACCCCTAAGATCAAAAGTGATGTCGGAAGTTTTTGAATCTTCGCAGACCCCTAAGATCAAAAGTGATGTCGGAAGTTTTTGAATCTTCGCTCACCCCTAAGATCAAAAGTGATGTCGAAGTTTTTGAATCTTCGCTCACCCCTAAGATCAAAAGTGATGTCGGAAGTTTTTGAATCTTCGCTCACCCCTAAGATCAAAAGTGATGTCGGAAGTTTTTGAATCTTCGCTCACCCCTAAGATCAAAAGTGATGTCGGAAGTTTTTGAATCTTCGCACACCCCTAAGATCAAAAGTGATGTCGGAAGTTTTTGAATCTTCGCACACCCCTAAGATCAAAAGTGATGTCGAAGTTTTTGAATCTTCGCACACCCCTAAGATCAAAAGTGATGTCGAAGTTTTTGAATCTTCTCACACCCCTAAGATCCAAAGTGATGTCGGAAGTTTTTGAATCTTCGCACACCCCTAAGATCAAAAGTGATGTCGAAGTTTTTGAATCTTCTCACACCCCTAAGATCAAAAGTGATGTCGAAGTTTTTGAATCTTCTCACACCCCTAAGATCAAAAGTGATGTCGGAAGTTTTTTAATCTTCACAACCCCCTAATATTCAAAGACAAGTAGAAGTTTATAAACCTCCCTCAGCAATTGTGTAGTTAAGTTAATACCACCAGCTCACCTCTCTAGGACTGACAGGACTTAGCATGGTGTCGTAGCTGTGCCTAGACGACGGACTTGTATCGACCACTCTTGGTAAATACAGGGCCTTGATGTCTCGCTGCACGTCTTGATAGAACGCTGCCTCCCAAAACTGTTGGTTCTGCCACACACTATGCTCCTAAACACAAACATTCATGTGAAGCTGTGTCCTATCTAATCCTAGCCTTGCTTCAAGCTACTTTATGTGTATTTACCTGTATGCATGTGTATGCAAACTGTATCACACCCGTGCACAGCTTGCGGCAGAAAGCGGTGGCCAAGGGGAGCAACGCTGCGGCCACACCGTGTTCATCCATTGCAGAGTCATCCTAAGATTAAAGATAGTTCAGGTAAATAAGACTACCCTTGCTTGTAATTTACAAGTAGGAAGATACAAAACTAAAAAAAATTAATTTGATCACTTCGGGGTAAAAAAAATCACAATCATATCATGGAAACCAATGTCATTTATTGGGAGTATTTGAAAAAAATGAGGCAAAAATAGATATTTTAAAATCATACTCTCAAAGAAACATCTGTGAAGCAGGTTTTTTTAAATTTGAATCAAAGTAAAGTCTGTTCATGAGATTGGTTTTTACCTGGATGATAGTCTTTTTTTTTTATATATGATAAATTATTTTATGAATATTTTATTGTATTTCAAAATATTTAACTGAATAAAATAATTTTAATCCACTGCGCGAGTGTAATCATTGTAAAAAAACTTGTTTCCATCATGTTCAACCACATGGTTTAAATTTGTCGGTTGCCATTTTGAAGCTATTTGCTTTAGACCTTTTGTGGATGTGCTGTGCATAGTATATTTTTTAAGTGGAATAAAACGATAAATAAGCTTTGTGTCCGATCTCTAATAAATATATAAATAATATTGACCTAAATTACTGTGGTTAACCATCACATTCATATATTACCATCTGTTTTCATTACAGTTATCCAAAGTGATAGATGTCAGCTGTTGGAGAAGGGATGTATTAGGGACCATTTCTAGTAACTTTTTGAGCTGTCATCCAAGTAAACTTAAGTCATGAATGAATTATAAAATCAAATCATATTGTAGTTCAATATACTAAAACTATTATGATGATAAATAAAAAAAGAGTTTGAATGGTTAAAAAAAACATTAGTTTTGGACCCTAATTCCTATAAGTTTTAGTTCAACTTGTCATAGTTAAGACTCAAAGAGCAACATCTGCTGTGGGGATTATAAAATACTTCAATATATACCTTCAATCCTCAAAATTAACACATTTTTTATGTATTGTAAAGTATACAAAGGTTTTATAAAGGCTGTGGCTTATTTTCCTGTCAATCGGGTGGTTATTAAAAAGCATTTACTTCAGTTTACTGGAATATTTACTAAGAATATATCAACATATATTAGGCACATTGGACTAAAACATTTTAGATTTTTTCTAGTATGGCTGATTTATTGAATCTAATAATCTAAAATTCTAATCGATTTCGATATTATCGAAGCTTCGCAGACCACTACTCTTAAGAACGCATGATTTCTCTTGAAGATCAACAAATAGAGAAGTAGGCCTTGTTTTTATCGTCAAGAAAGTGCATGTTTGTTATGAAAGGTGCCAACGAGAACGTGCGGTGGAGGATCCTGACCTGAAGCGCGCAGTTCATGAGTCGCACCACCAGGTCAAACTGCTGATGTTCCAACATGGCCTTGTTCCCCAACACGTGCTGAGCCAACTCCGTGCACAGAGCCAGTCTCGCGGCCTTGGACTTGAGTGCTCGCAAGACTGCCGGGAACGTCTTACGAGCGTCTGAGATCTTGTTCTCAAAGATACAGTTGATACAGTTCTTCAGGACCTGCCAAAACACACAGCTAAGAGCTAGTGGTGGCGACATGTATTTTGTACTTTTTGTTTTAGTCAAAAGTAAAGTTGGATCTGATCCGTTATTTTACGAAGCCATATCCAAATCTTGCAAAAAAATTATGAGCTTAAAAAGAAATATAAACATAATAAAATAATATAAAATTAAAATAGTAACTAAATGTTAACATTCTTTCTTATAATCCAATCACTATAAAATTCATTCATTCATTCAGTTAAGTGTTAAATTACAGGTCTGGGGCCTGGTTGTCAAATTCAGCCTATAATTATTATTGGGTCTGAACCACCACTAAGCAGTATTAGCGCTCTGAAACAGATTTCACTTTAAAAATTAAAAAAAAAAAATTAAAAGATTTGAGTCTTGAATCCTCGAATAGCCTTAAGTTTTTGAGGATTCAAGGACTCATCCTTAATCCAAAGTAGTAGCAATAATACCACACTCTATAGCGACGGCAATAAAAGTTTGAAACCTGTTCAGGCTCTTTTGTTCCTATCACTCATTCCTTGCTGTTTTATAATGATTAAAAAATAGTTTTTAAAAACATTAAACCCTAATTTGAATCTTAACTAACAAGAAAGGTGAAAATAGAGTAAAACTAAATGTGTTATAATATCAACCTCACCTCAAGACGACGGGCCGAGTTACTGACAATGTGCCGCGAGTCGTGGATGGTTGAAATGTGGAGCCCTATGGGGACAATGCGGGGCTGCACCGGCCTCAAGGACTGAAGCCTGCCAAAAACAGAAGAAAAACTAAAATAATAGTACGGCCCTCACAGCTTGTGTAGTATACATGCTACGGGTAAAGTTCGAACTCGGATAAAGTCAATACTATCCAGATAATGTTAACATTATCCAAAATATGTAGAAAATGTTGAGGGAGAGGTGATTAAATAATGTTTTTCAAAGTTAATCCAGATAATATTGACATCATCCACCCGCATCCAAAATGTATGTGTGAAGCAGTTGGTCTGTAATGAGGTCAACTCGGCCTCGTGAGGACAAATGAGGAGCTACTTGAATAAAGAAGTAGTGAATCTGGTCTAGAAAACCGAGATTAACAGTCAGAGAGTTCGCAGTGCTGACCACATGACACCCTCTATCCACAAAGGTTGAGACTATCATCGCTAACGGCGGTGGCCGCTTGGTCGGTGTAGCGGGTTCACACCATGGAGTTATTTAATGAAGTTGACTAACCAAAAAATACTGTCATGTCACGATTTGACTTTGTATATACATTTAGCATGATTTGGCCTAAATTATAACTAATTTTTACAAGAGAAAAAAAACTTGCAACAAAGAAAGGAAAGTAAAGGACTGTATGTAAAAATGAAGTCTTACCAGGCTAAATCAGAACCGCTGGCACAAAAGAAATAAAAACAAAATATATAAGACTTACATAAAGTTTGATCACTTGTGTACCTTGATATTAGTTATTTCATGTATTAATGTAAATGCTAAATAGCAGTATTCTCTATTTATACATTTATATACAAATCTTTATAAAATATTGCCTTATTTGGTAGATACTTTTAATCAAGCTTAGCCAATGATAAAAGGATGTTATGGCACAGATACCAATTTAAATATCATATTTTAAACAAAGTTAGAATAAATTCAATGATAATGTAGAGATATAAAAAAATCCAAACTGTAATGTATCTTTAAATTTTTGGCTTAATTAACGTAGTTATTTTACATAAAATATAAATAAGAAACTGTCTCTAGAATGTCATGTGTTTAAAACTAGTTCTATGTATAAAACATTCACACATATTTTAAATAGGTATTATTTAGAGCTAGCGGTGTTCCCAGTCGAATATACCCTCTTAAGGGCCATGGCCTAGCAAATGTACTCCTTCCAAAGCTTTGTTTAAAATATAGAAACTAGCATTTGCCATCTTGTAAAGTAAAACAGGGTACTCCAAAGTGGCAGGATAAACAAAACCATTGTAAAATAAAAAAAATCAAAGCATCAAATCAAATCTGGTTTAGTTTGTTTCAGATTTACTTTCTTTTAAGCATAATATCTTACTACCCATTCGAGCTATGTACTAGTTACGCTAATATTTCTTAGGAATTAGGGAGGTTAAATTTATTGGAGGTGTACTCGCATTTACATGGAGGGAGAATGGAAAACCATTTTGTAAAATCCACCCTCAGTACACCCGACCAAGATTCGAACCTCAATCTCCCAGTCACGGGCAGTCCAGTCTACTGCGAGATTACCACGTTAGATCACGCGGCCGCAGAAGAAGGTAGATTTCTTACTATAAAAAAGTATTGTATGATCAATGAAAGTTGTCGGTACAGCGAGTAGACCTTGAAAAACCCCACTTTGAGAAATATATTAGTTGGATTCCTGTTTGAAATACAAACACGGCTTGAGATAATTTGATGTACTTTGTCAAAGATAATAACAATAAAAATGTCCAGGTTATATATATTTCTATAACAGGAAGAGGCCCTGCTTTGGTGGCCAAGTGGATTAAGACGCCACTCTCGCAGTAGAATAAACTGCCGATCATGGGGAGATCGTGGTTCGAATCTCTGTCAGGTGTAATGAGGGTGTTTTTTTCCCCTTCCAAAATTGGTTTTCCACTCTCCCCCCATGCGAATGCGGGTACCTTCCGAATCCCTAAAACCACTAACATAATTAGTATACAAGTGTATATAGCCTGACAGGTAGTAAGATGCGGTGCTAAGACAAGGCCGGAGGCGATAACACCGTGCAGGCACCCAATTAAGGTCGCTATTCGAGTTTCCTACCAGATAAGACTAAAGAATGAATAACAATTAAATTCATCATGAACGGCAATAGTTACCTGGAGTTGAGATTGTTTTTGGCGAGTCCTTCATCGATGATGGCCTGCACCTGACCGGTGTTTATAGTCGGGAGAGGAGGCTGATGGATCCGGGCGAACGCCCCGTCAGGGGGCTTAAGGATTTTCTGTACATAGGGTTGTGGGTTTGGATTCTCGTTGGTGTACAACTGTTGCGCTAATTCCTGCCGCAAAGAGATTTAAATCAAACCACACCCGCCACAAGCCAAAGAGAGAAAGATTCACTCGAGTGCAACCAATATCGTCCATTTAACGGCAATATGTCTCGACTCACAATGACTTCATTTCCTGGGTGGGTGTGTGTGGG
>CABFWB010002063.1:54436-116847 GCA_902151455.1 Timema bartmani | reverse complement strand
TAAGATGACATTTTTGCTCGATTTTTTTTTAACTATATGGCCCGTAATATCTAAAAGGTTGCATATTCCTGCCTTTGATCATGCGGCCACCAAAGGGCTTGATAAATATTCTTAATAAATATATATATATCAACCAAATATACCTGAGCAATAGAGGCTTTGAGAGATAGATACTGGCCAACTTTATCTGAAAGTATGGTGAGAAGATCAGGTGGACAGATGAGATGACAAATGAACAAGACTTAAGAAGAGTGGATGAAAAGAAAGAGCCATTTTGGATTTGATTTTCGGTACAAAGCAAGCTGGATTGGACACATCCATAGGATAAATTTTCTTTTGCATGACGTTATTGAAGGAAAGGTTGAGGGAAAGAGGAGCTTAGGAAGAAGGAGGATTCAAATATGGTATGTCTTAAAGAATAGAAGAAAATTATTGGAGCTGAAGGGGGAGGCAGAGGACGGGGTAGATTGGCGGTCTAAATTCCCTAACAAAAGGAATGAAACTGTCGTAAGACAGAACACCTGATAGTAAAAATAATAATGTTTAGAATACAGTTTTTGGTTGAGTCTTTTGTCCATGAAAATAATATAGAGGTAAGAAGAATTCGCAGTTCACTATAAATACCTCCTAGGCACGAATAATAATTATCCCTTTCTAATTAGATGCCTGCAAAGTCAAGAAAACTAAAGACTTGATTGGATCAAATGAATGTCGCAACGATTATCTAGAACGCACGGCACATAGCCCCACCAGTTATTTTTTCCTGTCATACGTAATGTCATAGGAAGAGATTTCTTACCACATGCTCAACTTTTTTTTTTCTTGTCTAGATAATTAGCATGTATCGATATTCTCAAGCGCCATCTTGTCGTAGATCAAGGTAAAACATATGACCTACGATTTATTTTACATTCATTAAAATAATACGTCATTAGATTGTGTGTTTTTTTTTTCTTCTCAGGCTGGACGTCAGATCAAGCGTGGGTATAATACGCGTAGTGTTAGCATTTTTTTTACAAACACTTATGGCAGCCGCCGCCTCAGTCAGCGAGAAATTATCAATCGCTGTCAGGCCACACAGTATAAAATACAATGGTCTGTGTCGTTTTCTGAAAATATTTTTCTATTATGTCTACGCTAATACTCCCTTTCGCCCTTCACCTACAACACCCTTTATCGTGTCAACAAGGAGAGGAACGAAAACTACAAAACTTATTATTACAAGGTGAAGAGGAAAGCTCGCTGCTATTTGTCAAGTATCTTAAAATTTTCTGTTTTGAGCCTATACAAAATTACTGTGTTTTTTTATAAGAAGGCTAAATCTAGAGCCCACTTTCATCTAGCCTAGCTTCATTGCTCCGTAAATATGCCTAAAAAGTTTAATGACACATTTTCACACATTATTAAAACTCAAACCACAGTGTTATTAGGCAAAAAGAGCCCCGTTGGAATATTTCGATTTTTTTTGTGGCATGAACCATATTTTGAAGTAACGCATCGTAGAATCAAATATTGCGTTAGAGCTGAAGGTCTGCGCAGCAATTTCTCGCTTACAAATGCGACCCAAATTGGTAGGGGTTAAGTGCGTTTAGAGTAAAAACTAGAAACGGTTACAACTAGTCTTTTCCATAAAATAAAGGTAGACATTAATTTCCAAACTGAACTAAATCTGTACCAGAGTCTTTAAATGCTGGTTGGGAAACACTTGATCCTTAGAGTATTTAGGTTCTTAACAACGGAATAGCCCACTTCTGTGGCCGAATGGTTTAGTTGGTTGTATTGGAGATTGTTTTTACTAAATAGTTTTCAACTCTCCCGCTACGAAAATGCAGGATCACTTCGTCTATGTTCGACCTTCCTTATCTCTTACACATTAGCGTAATAATTAGCATACATGCGTATAGCCCAAATAGGCTGTAAGGCGCCGTGTTAAAAAACTGAATATTGCCTAAAAAAAATAGGGGAAAATAAAATTATTATGATTATTAGCACCGCGTCTTACTACCCGTTCGGGTTGTACGTAATTACGCTAATGTGTAATGGTAGGGTGATTGTGAGATGAAATGGAGGACCTACAGTTTAACGTGGAATCCAAACCACGGTGGAGGCCTGGCATTCCTCACATTCACAAGTTGTGATTAATACAAGTCTTGTCAGAGGTGAAGGAAGGGTTTGGTAATCAGATAAATCTGTGCCGGGACCGAGGATTAAACCCCGGACCCTCAGCACAGAAGTCTGACACCTTACCCCTAGACCACCAGGTCACCTTAATGGGATAATAAAAAATAAACATATTCAAAATAACACTAAGGTACGAAACCGATTATATTTTGATATTACAACCTATCTTTTTCAGATGCTGGTGCATTAAATAAGCTCGTAGCCAGATGCACTGACCATTACATCACGGGGTCGGTTAATTTAATGTTAAAAACAATGTTTTTTTTTTTTTGTACATCCAAACCAAACATATCTTCCTGGAATATACTAATTTAATATTTTTTATACTCATTATTGTTTCATCACACAATTATATAATAATGCATTATATCAGCGTCATCTGAATAAAAACTTATGTGCATTACAAGATATTAAAACGAAGGAAAAAACTTATAATTGCATTGTTAGTAGAGTAGAGTGCTAAAACATTGATTGATTGATTGATTGAATTTAAAAAAAGTGAGTTTTAGCTCAAGGTTATATAGCTAAGTTATATTTCAAAGAAAGAGCTGAAAGGCCATTATTGTTGCGTTAGCTAAATAAAAGTAAAGTAATCCACAGCAAAATATTGCATTCTTTAAAACATTGTCCTATGAATGAGTAATGTACTTAATTACAAAATGCCTAGTTTGGGAGACTAATTTGGTTTACCTAGCTACACTTATTTATAAAATAAGGATAGAGTCCCACAAATTTATTAAAATTTCTTAAGTGAGAAAGAATTTAATTATATGAACAATATGTTGTTTTATAAAGAATACATTTACGAATTATCATAATTTTGTCAAAATATTGAAAATATTTTTGAAAGTATTTAATCTAATTACTAAGGTTTTTAATTTAAGTTACATTTTAGAACTATTTATTAGAAATCTCGCAAATTAATTCTAGTTTTTTCTTAGTATTTATATAACTCCCCTTTTACTTCTCCATTTTATAATGTATTAAATCATTTTATTTGCTTTGTCATGGTGGATAATTAAGTATGTGGATTGTAAAAGCCCCCAAGACACACACATTTTGAAACACTTGCACATCTCTGGGTCCTTCATGGGAAGAAAGATTTAAGCGTTCTTTTTTCAAGTTTGCAATCACACCATCATTGGGAGTTGTGCTTTGTTGAAAACTAGTAGGGAGAAAAAGTACTTATAGTTTTTGATTCAAGCTCTAGCCGAGAGGCTGACCTGGTGGTCTAGGGGTAAGGTGTCGGACTTCTGTTCTGGGGGTCCGCGGCTCAATCCTAAGTCCCGGCACAGATTTATCTGATTGCCAAATCCCTTCCTTCACCTCTGAAAAGACGTGTATTAATCACAACTTGTGAATGTGTGGAATGCCAGGCCCCCACCGTGGTTCGGATCCCACGTTAAACTGTAGGTCCTCTATTTCATCTGACAATCACCCTACCACTACACATTAGCGGAAGTGCCTATAGCCTGAACGGGTAGTAATACACAGTGCTAGTGATAATAATAATTTAGCCGAGAGGAAAGGTATTGATGGCTCCCTAGAGTTGAGCGTCAGCAGAAAGTGGAAAAGTTTCAATGGCCATTTAAGTTCATCGTTTGAAATAAGGAAATGGACTGGCTCATTTGACTTTAGCAGAAAGTTGACTTATCTATGGTGATTTAAGTTGAACGGCAGAAATGAGGAGAGGTATGTATTGCTCCATACAGTTGAGTGGGTCTGGAAAAGTGGCTTGCGGTCCACCCGAACTGAGTATTATTTTGGAGGATTGTTTTTATAGTTCACTCGACTTGACTTGTACCAGAGAGGATAGGTGGGTCTATAAATCAATTCGTACTATCTCTACCATTGCATCTTACAAACTTTCTAAATGTATTCAAATATCTTTTTCAATACTCTGGTAATGTTCTTTTTAAAAAATCTTTCACTGTCATTTCCAATCATTTTATGTTGATAGAGTTTCCAATGTTTTGCTAATATCACTCCCGAAACTCTGATAGTGTAATTTTTATATACTATGCTAAGATATCTTCTAATACGTATATTCCAAAACTCTTTTACTATCCTTAATAATTATCCATTAATATCTATTCCAATTCTATGTTTATGTCTCTTCTAATGCTCTACTAATTTATCTTGCAATACGCTACTAATTGAACTATCAATACTTTGCTGATAATTCTTCCAATACTTTGCAAATAATTCTTACATTCCTCTAATATTGCTTATAAAACTCACTATATAGGTCGTTTATTTATCTTTTGATGATTATCTGATGTCTCTCGCATCACACTGATTATGATTTTGGCAATAAGATTCTCAGGTCGCCAGCAAATAAACAAAATGGGATACATCAAACAGTTTTATAACCCAAGTTCTGCAGTATTAAATAAGCCTTGCTATTGATTCCTAAGAGAGACTTAAAATTTGCACCCCAGTTAAGCTACGTACACACTACGTGAACGAGGGTGAACGAAGGCTAGTGAATGAATTTGGTCCCTTAATGTGGGGATGTAAGGAAGCCATGAAAAAACCAGTGTTTTTACTGTTTTTATAGCAAAATATTTTTTTTTGTCAAAATAACTTAAATATTGCTATACAAACCTAGAGCTTATTTTTCTTCACATGGGGATATTAACAATAATTGTTGAACATCTGTCATGAGCATAGTGGCATTATCTAACAAACTTTTTAAATGAAAAGAAAATTTTTCATGAAAATCCAGGACACCCTTGACAAATATTCAACAACTTTGTATACCACCACATGAAGAAATTTAAACTCTATGTTCGTATAGAAGCAATATTAGATTTATTTTGAACAAAAAAAAAAGAAAGTAAAATGTTTTGTTATAAAAATGGCAAAAAAATTGGTCTTTTTTCTCACATACCTTAAATTTTCACCTTAATATAAACATAGAAATGAACGCCTCCGAAAGCATTTGTTTGCCTTTGCCAATGTCCTTTCACTAAGCAGTACATCGAATTTTACTTTTTTTTTTAGCGTTTGGCCTTACTAACTGGGAGGGACATGACATCCAGTACTGCCATGTATGTAAATTATTCGCTGCTCTGGCGATAATAATAATAATAATAATGTGCCAAAATACCGGGGGAAGGAAAGAAAAATAATAATAATAATGTGCCAAAATACCGGGGGAAGGAAAGAAAAATAATAAAAAAAAGTTAAGTAAATCAAAAATAAATGTTGACCTCCTCTAATTTTAATTAATGTGTGAAAAAATATCCCTTCTTCCCTTTATTTTCTCTATTTTCTGAAGATTTTAATTAACTATCAATGTGATTCAACGACAAAGCGACCCCAAAGTCATAAAACCATAAAAACGATTATGTTCCTCACTGGCGTAGCTAACATTATGAAGAACGAGGGACTAAAATTACCTTACCTGTTATATCCTTATATATTAGCACTAACCGATGGTTTAGCAGATATTATATTATTTATCACCAATTTTTATGCAAATGATACGACATATCTTATAATGGTAAAGCTAAATTGAAATTGAAATTGAAATTGAAACATTAAAAAAAAAATTAATAAATAATTTTTTCAAATTCAAAAACAAAAAATAGTTATTATTATTATTTAGCACCGCGTTTTACTACCCGTTCGGGTTATACGCTTAAGTACTAATTACGCTAATGTATTAGGAATTGGGGAGGTTGAATTTAGATGAAGTGAACCCGCATTTGCGTGGATGGAGAGTGGAAAACCATTTAGGTAAAACCACCCCCAGTTCACCCGACTGAGATTCGAACCTTGATCTCCCCGTCCTCGGCAGTCGAATTGGGGAACTACTCCAAAGGTAACCAGGGTTTGATTGATTAGGCTTAAGTTAAGTTTAAGTGTTTCCATTGATTTAACAACCTCACATTCACTACCAACATCATCTCATCTCATCGAGACATGGAAGGAACCTCAACGGAAAGGATGAACGATTAGTGCATTCGGGCATCCCCTGGACAACGGTACATTAGTACTGGATAGTCTTTACACAAACTGGGCTACGAGTGATGTAGCCCAGACACGCAATAGGCTATATATTCATTCATTTAAATAAATATTTATATTCTTAATATTAGATAAAATATGCTAATGTTATTTCTTTTTTAAGAAATAATTATTAAATTATTTCATTTAAATATTTTAAAAAAATACTAAAAGCAACTCAAATTTGATTGGAATGCACCCCTAGGACCTCTGCCCTCTACGTCTCACTTGAATTTGCTATGATGGCAGGCACTTACTGCAACTGAACTCCACTGAAATGGATGGAGGAAAGCTTTGAAGCTGACCAATTCAAATAAAATAATACTAATTAGAAAATTCCAAATTAGATCGAATTAATTTGGAAAAAAATACGATTTGAGTACAATGGCGTATCCAGGGAAGGGCGATGGGGTTGATCGCCCCCTCTAGCCCCCAATGGAAAATAATCCAAAATATTGAAACCAATGCCTTAATGTTGTATAGAATGACTGACTAACACCTCCATCAACCTATCTCCCACATGACCTACCTAATCAATACATGACCTAACATTTCCCTTGCCCTTACTTCTACATGACCTAACACCTCCCCCGTCCTATCTCCTACATGACCTAACATCTCCCTCACGCTATCTCCTACATGACCTAACACCTCCCCCGTCCTATCTCCTACATGACCTAACATCTCCCTCACCCTATCTCCTACATGACCTAACACCTCCCTCGCGCTATTTTCTACATGACCTAACACCTCCCTTGCCCTATCTTCTACATGACCTAACACCTCCCTCACCCTATCTCATATATGACCTAACACTATCCTCACCCTATCTCCTACATGACCTAACACCTCCCTCATCCTATCTTCTACATGACCTAGCATCTCCCTCACTCTATCTCCTGCATGACTTAACCAATAATTCTTTCAACTTGGTTCTAATGTGCACAAAAGCAAGTGGCTTAAAACTAAAACTCTCCAGTAAGTTTAGCATGATAACCAATTATTTGTATTAAAATACAGTTTTTATATTAATACTAATATATCTTAGGCCAATGTATATACATATTTATTTATTTTACTGTGTCAGTGACTTTTGTTTAATTTGTGTGTGTGTTAAAACTACGAATGTGTTAATTAAAAGTGTGTTTTTTCTTGCAAGTTCTCCCTTATTATTATTATTATTATTATTATTATTATTAAAATTATTATAAATAAAATTAGGAATGGGCCCTGACATTCCTAGAATCCCTCGAATTCTTAAGGACATTCTAAATTCAGGGATTCTAGAAAATTTCAGATTCTAGATTCAAGTTCTTCAAGTATGATTGGCTCTAATTCTGCTTATTAATGTTTCAAAACCAATGATAATTATAGGATTAACATAACAACCAAGCCCCAGACAAGTAATTTAAAACTTAACTTAATGTATGAATGTTATAATGAATGGAATAAGAAAGAATATTAACATTTAGTTAACATTTGGATTTTTTATTATTCTATTATATTTATGTTCCTAACTTTGAATTTGAGATTCGAAGATAAATTAGAGATTCGGATTCTTAAAATAGTATATTCAACCCAACTCTAATTAAAAATCTTGACTAATTAAAATTACTAAATTTATACTTGAAGTAGAGTTATGAAATTCAATCTCCCCCGAAAACAATCCCTGTATGAGTAATATCAATATTTTGTACAAAAAATAGGGCAGTCCTTAAATTACGTTAAGGTTTGGGGGTGGGGGGGTAATAGGGGGTTAAAATCCATCTCGAGTAATGTTTTTTATCAATGTTTATGGTGATACAATAATTTTGTCAGAAAATTAATATATTAACTATAAAATTTCACTTAAATTTCATATACTTACTGCAATCAAAGTACTCTAAAATTTCACATCACTCTTCTTATTACCAATTTTTATATCTAAAAATGACTAAACGCTTAAAATAATATAATTTTCCAAATTGTTAAAAATTACTTAATATAGACGGTGACAGAAAATATTACAATCTATTTCGCAAGGAGAAGGGGAAAAAGATAAAATAATACCTTACTTAATTTAAAGAAGGGCCCTCGAGTTTTCTTATATTTCTTTAAGGTGGCTAAATGAATAAAGTTGTAGTGGAGTGGGTTGTTTAGTGTACTTTTGAAGGCCACTAAAATGTTTAAATTAACGAGTGTTAAGTTTAAAAAGAATTCTTAGTGACGACATTGTGTACTGCAAAATGAGATAAAATCAAATTATTGGGTTATATAAAGAACAGTTATTATACTACTATAAAGCCACATGGCTGACTCACTCACTCACTTCCAGATGAGCTAGAAACTTGAAATTTGGCAAACTTATAGCTTCTAGCCTGTAACTGATGGGCTAAATTCCAAAAAGTTAAAAACTCTAATTTATAAACCCCGAAAAAAATTCAAAATGGCGAAGCAACTTTAAAGTCGGTGCGGACCTTTCTTTGGAGGTCTCTTGTGGCTAAACGGTAAGACCTATCAAAAAACGGATTGCACCAGTAGCTACGGATTTGGCGAGATCCACAAGTTTGGTCCTATTACTTTTTGTCGTATCTACTTTGGTTATATCTTAGATAGAACTAGATTTTTTGATTTTGCACATTTTCCACATATTTTTTAATTTCAAAACAACGTTTGAATTACATTAGTTTGCATCCACTTGCAAAGAAAACTCACTGGGCAATAGGAGGTGGAGCCTCCAACGAGCATTGCGATTATTTATATATAATTAAAAATGGTGTGATTTGCCTATACATTATTTGTATTTATTATATTATGAATATTTAATTTTGTATACCTCATGCTTTATTTGAATGTCTAGCTATGCTAAATGCCAGCCCCACACATTAATTACTTTTCCTTAACAACTGTACTTAAAAACCATAAAATAGCAAGATTGACCCCTTATAACTCGTGAACTATGATGATTTTAAATCATTAAATCACTATTTATAGCCTATAATTATACACGTTTTTGAATAATTGTGCCATAAATGGTTTACTGTAGAATAATATATACATACATTGAGAGTCACATATGATAAGAAAAAAAATGTTAGTGTACTTTTAAAACGATTTGATCTATTTTATATCCCCCTGATCCCATCTAGCACTATACTAACTTATTAGTTTGGTAAATGGAATTTAATGGGAGAAAAACGGAAGGCCTTGTTGATTTGATCGTTTTGTTTTATGATGTCATTAGTAAAGTATAATTTGATATCCTGCAGGCATTCCACGTGTGTGATTTCTTGCATCACAACTAGCAGCAAGGACAAACTGGATTATGATTGAAAGACATAATATTTCATGGAGAAATATATCTGGTTTTAGTGGAGAAGAACTTCAGGTGGGATTGTGTTACCTGATAATAATATTTAAGAAAGGTTAATAATTGGTTTAGTACTAATTTAAACGATCCTTTCAACTTGATCATAGCCCGCTTCGGTGGACGCATGTTCTAAGGCGCTAGTCTTGCAGTAGACTAGACTTCCGATTATGGGGAGATCGTGGTTTGAATCTAGGTCAGGTGTACTGTAGGAGATTTTTGCAGAAAAAAATCAACTTTCCTTCCATGCAAATGTGAGTACACTTCCTCTAAATATAGCCTTTCTTATCCCTAAAACCACTAGCATAATTAGTACATAAGCGCATAGACAGAACGGGTGGTAAGACGTAGTGATAAAAAAAAAGTATTCTAATAGTTACTCACGAGACAGTTGGGAGACTTTGACTGAGTTTCAAAGTCTAGTCAGAATGAGTACACTTCAAGTGCGGCTCGATATTAAATACAAAAAGACACCTACCTAAACTTGAATGGAATGAGGCAGTTTTACATATGAAACTGGCCCATTCCATTCTGGTCAAGGAAGCTGTCATCTTGTATTTAGTATAGCACCGCACTTGAGACTTACTGGGTCTGACTATGAAACTGGTCCTAAGTTTCTTCAAACCTTCTAAGGTAAGGCTGGGAGAAATAAATAACAAAGGTTTATATTCTACTATAAGTTAGAAGGCTCCCGAACCGATTAAACTGTCATAAGTACTTTTGCATAAAGAAAGTATTATATTTCTCTTTCACCTCCTCTATTGAGACTAGCCACACTTTGTAGCAAGTTTAATATTTCTTGCTTGTCATCGCTATTTTAAAATTCACGCCTCTTTCCCCCTATTCCAGGGGTACCTCTATTTTTATTGATTTTTAGCACCACGTAATATTTATTACCTCTTCAGGTTATATGCATATGTTATAATAACGCCGATGAGTTGTGGGTGAGTAAGGTTGTATTTAGAAGAATTGTACCAGCATTTGTGGGGGGAAAGTTGAAAACCGTTTAGAGAAAGTACGCCTGACAAGATTTAAACCCAGATCTCCCTTTCATCGGCAGTATAGTCTATAGCGAGAGTAACGCCTTAGACCATATGACCATCGAAACAGGTCAGGGTACCTCTATTAACCTAGAGAAGAAGCTCGTCTCAAGGAGTTGGTGTCATGTTGTAGAGAAACAGGGAGGATTAGTAGTGGCTAGTACTTAAGAAGATTACTAGGCAAGCTATTCAGACCTGAAACACCTTTACCTTCTATTTGAACTAAAAACGTTTAGAGATTTTAATTACAAATTCGTTAGAAAATACGCTAAAATAAGTCTAATATTTAATTGAGTTATTTATTCACATAACTGGCCTCGTGGTGCAATGGTCAATGCACCTGGCTACGAATTTAAAAGTCACAGGTTTGATTCCCGGTTTGTGTATTTTTTCCGAAAGGGGGGAGTTAACCCAAAGGTCACCCGTTTTTTATTGTTTAATTAGGCTTAAGTTAGGTTTAAGTGTTTCCACTGGTTCCACAACCTAATACTCACTATCACCATCACCTCATCTCATCGGGACATGGAAAGAGCCTCCACGGAAAGGATGTACGATTAGTACATTCGGGCATCCCCTGGGCAGCGGTACATTAGTACTGGATGATCTTTCCACAAATTGGGCTACGATTGATTCATCCCAGACGCGCATTATTATTATTATTATTATTATTATTATTATTATATTTTTATATTCAAATACAATATAAATAACTATTATTTTTACCTACATAAGTCTACAGGAAAAACTATTATATGTACAAAAGAAAACCAATATATTACAATTGAGCTAAGCAATACGAGCTAAGCAATACAGCTAGTATTTTTTTAAATGCTAGTATTCGTATAAGTTATTGGGACTCTACCCGCATTTGTGTTGAGGGATAGTGAGAAACCATTATTTTTAACTACCCTCAGTAGACCCTACTGGGATTCGAACCACGATCTCCTCTTCATTAGCAGGCGGGAGGTTTTCTCGTTTGGACACTAGAACATTGCCTTTCTTAGCATTATTGTTAGTTACTTTGGCTTTTACTCCGAATACATTGTTTTGTGTAGACCTAATGTGAACGTTCAAATAATTTTAAAATCATTTAGTTTCAATCTAGTTTCAAAATGAAAGGAGAAAAAAAAAATATATATATATATCTTATTGAGAATACCATAATAAAATATTCGTGTCGTATACACCAAAATCGGTGATTGATATATCTGTTGAGCTATCGGCTATGTGTAGTATATAAGTAGATATAAGGTGAGACTAATTTATCGATCATTTTGGTCTCCCCATCACTATAATGTCAGTTACGCCACTGGTACTCACGTTACACTGTAGAAGCTTTTTGAGAAGTGGTAAACTGCTTACTGGTTCTTTCATACGAAAGTTGATGTAGGACTACATTGTTGTTAGGAGGTTAACTTATTTCTAGTATTTTCAGTTGGAATTATATGAAACTTTTTGATAGGATGTTGACTACGCACTAGTACTTTCAGTAGGAACATGATGATACTTGTTGATAAGAGGTTGACTACGCACTAAAACTTTCAGTAGGAACATGATGATACTTGTTGATAAGAGGTTGACTACGCACTAGTACTTTCAGTAGGAACATGATGATACTTGTTGATAAGAGGTTTGACTACGCACTAGTACTTTCAGTAGGAACATGATGATACTTGTTGATAAGAGGTTGACTACGCACTAGTACTTTCAGTTGGAACATGATAATACGTGTTGAATAGTGCCTGACTGTTTTCTAATACTGGTGGGCACATGTAACAGTGTTCAGTCTCGCCTTGCCAACATTAGGGAAAGTGAGGCGTGAGTCCCTGCAAGTTATACTAAAGTCAAATTTTAAAACTAAATATTATATTTTTTAATTTTTTTTTACCACCACATCTTACTAACCGTTCGTATTATACCTTAAATATTATCTACCACTGAATAAATCTAAAAGGTAAAAAATTTTATTTTTTTTAAAGACAAATTTCCAAAAACTTTTTACGTTCTTTTGAAAGTATATATAATAGTAAATCTTCCTAAGATGGTGTCTTTGTTCTCAAAAATCAAATTTGCATTGGATATATCATTTTATTACTCCAGATAAAGCTAAAAAACTATTCTTTATTAAATATATGTTGTGGTTTTTATATTTTTTCTTTATTTTCTAATAATAACTAACTTAGAAAAGAAAGGTGAAAAAAAGTCAACAAGTAAAAACGACACTAAATAATTATATGTAACAAAAAAAAATGGAAAAAAAATTATCAGAGAAAAACAATTATTTAAAATTAAATACATAGCTTAAACCTGGCAAAAATTTGCTGTAGGCAAAAAAAAAAAAAAAAAAGTTTCAGAGAAATATTATGTAACCACAAAATTGCCTAGAAGAAGAAAGAAAGCAAATAGAAAATGTATAAACAACAACGATAGAAAATAGAGATCATGGAAGATACAACTATATTTTTAAAATTGGAGCTAATATATTAATATAATGCCATTAGGATTGTGATATTCATTTATAAATTGTGGAACTTAGGATAGTCGTAAGTTGGTGGTAAATATCTCATTATACATATCTCATGTCCAGGAACTAGGCTAAAATAAAAGTTTTACTCTAACTTACACTCAATTATATAAACTGCTTCTCTAAGTTTGCCCTTGAAGAAAACTGGATTGCAGGGCCCCACCTAACTTTGCTTAGACCAGGGACGGATCTAGGGCCTATTGCTGGAGTGAAGGGGGTAGGGGAGATTGGTTTTCATAAGGCTCCTTTAAGTAAGAATTTAATCGTTTTAATTAATAAAGATTTTATTCATAATGATTTAAATCAGGGGTCTCCAAACTACGGCCCGTGGGCCACATCTGTCCCGCCACAATATTATATCCGGCCCGTTCCAAGATTTTATCAAAAACAAATTAATTGTTTCTCTTCGTTATTTCTTAACCACACAGTTTATTTGACAAGTCCAGTTTCTGTCCGCACGCGTGCTACCCCCATGACACCAAGCCAGAGTGTTGTTGGAATTGCAAACCCTCATTTTCAGTCGCCAATAGCTCTGACCACTAGACCACAGAGGTGGCTCAATGAGGCAGGGATGAGGAAAATAGAGATTGGAAGAAATTTACTTGCAATTGCGTTAAGGGAGCTAGGGAAGCTATTTAGAAAAAAAACTTATCAGTGTACCCAACCGGGATTCAAATCCTTACCTCATTAAGATCATCAAACCAGTCTAAATTAACTTATCATAAAGTTAGAGTGGCTACCACTGTGGTTGCAGATGAAATGTATTCTTGTTTGCGCGGAGGTAGAGGAGTAAAAATTTGAGAAAAATCACCCCAATCCACCCTTTCGGAATTCGAATCATGACCTTCCCGTCTCCGACAAACCAAACCAAGCAACCGTGACGCTCGTTACAAAATTCGGTAAAATTGACCATACGAAAACAAGAGAATGGCAACGCAGTTTTCCAATAATAGCCATTCATTTACCTCAGATATGATATCAAGTGTAGTAAAAATTTGGAAATAAGAAAAAGGTTTCTAAAGGCATGTGTATGAAGCATTGCGCTTTATGGATATGAAACTTGAACCATTGGCGCAACTGATAGGAAAATATTAGAAGCATTTGAAACGTGGTGCTACAGAAGAAGGTTTAAAATATCATGGATGAAGATGCTATCAAATACAAAAGTGCAAAGAAAAGCAAATGAAGAAAGACAACTTTGGAAGGTATACAGAAAACGGGTGTTAACATTGTAGACCATATACTAAGACATGGTTTGAAGAAGATAAAATTATAGGATATGTGAAAGGGAGAAATTCAAGAGGAAGAGTGAGACTGAACTACATGAATCAGATAGCAGACGAAGTAGGCAGGAGAAGGTACAAAATGTAAAATATTTGGCCCAGAATAGGCTAAAGTGGAGGGCTGCAGTAAGCCATTCCCAAGATCAGGTACATAATTATATATATATATAGATGGTTAGATAGATAGATATATAGATGGATGGATAGTACGAATGTGACTAAAAGGTCGCGAAAGAGCACACTGATAAACAAAGAAATTGATTCCTGGATGAAATAAGCTAATCTGATAGAATGTCACTCCATATTAACAGATATAACTTTACTTTTCTCCTGGTGACCTGGTGGTCAAGGAATAAGGTGTCAGACTTCTATGCTGGGGGTTCGGGGTTCCATCCTCGATCCCGGCACAGATTTATCTGATTGCCAAACCCTTCCTTCACCTCTGACAAGACGTGTATTATTCACAACTTGTGAATGTGTGGAATGCCAGGCCTCCACCGTGGTTCGGATCCCACGTTAAGCTGTAGGTCCTCCATTTCATCTCACAATCACCCTACCATTAGCGCAAGTGCATATAACCCGAACGGGTAGTAAGACGCGGTGCTAATAATAACTTTCTCCTATCACCCAAAGTTTGTCTTGAATTTTTTTTTTCAGGCAACACTGTCTGAATGTAATAACAATTCTTAACAGTATACATTTGGAATTGTTGCTGCTAAACATTATTGTAGATGTAGTGTAAAAATTTGGTATTTTCTAGATTAGATTATATTTGTGACGTGATAGTGTCTGTTAACCTAAATAACAAGATGTAACGGACCACGCAGAATTTATTATAGTTGCGACTGTCTTCTTAGAGATATGGTCAGATAGATAAGGATTGTTGTGTAAACTGAATGGGACAGTCTTGTCTCGGGAACGGGCTCAGTGAGTTGGGGGTGTAGTGCGAGTGCATTGAAAAGTGGGAAACATTTTGTTAAATTAGGTACCTATCTACAAGTGTATATTTTTTTCGGGTATATGATTCCATTATATTATGTTAAAACTATTATTTTTGTTTCTAAGCCATGTCCCGTTATTGTGTGAATAATGTTAATGTATTCTGCTACATTTGTTGTCAGTTCACTCTCAAGTCTCAAAGAAGATTAATAACGCCTGTGGTTAAGGTCACAGACTATATTTTGTCTGTAAGCTTTGTAACCTCCTTTCTTTCACCAACCGAATAAAAGGTGGAAAACATAATATGTAATAAAAAACAATCAGAGTGAGTAGTTTGAGTCGAACAAGGAACAATAGCCTGAGGTCAAACTATTACGCCTCAGCGACACGCAACTCACCCAGTTGCGGAAAAATGGCCCAACTACGGCCTTCTTCAAGTTTAATCACTCCTAAATCCTATGGCCTGAAGCCAAATAAAACTACTCCTAAATCCTATGAGTGTTTGATGAAAGCTAAACAAGTCACAATCAAAACAAAGAAAAATACAAAGGATAAAGTTTGACTTTAATTTTAATAATTTGATTTGAGATGGTTTTATATATATAAAGACGAAGGTTGATTACACCATATTTTCATACGTAGTCAAACAGTTAAATTCTCAAAAACTCAGAATTAAATATTAGTAATTCAAAGGTAGGCAAATTGGATCACCCCCAACACAATATTTAAAGCTCAAATTATTGATAACAATAAGATTTGTTTAAACTAAAATCTAGTTTTACTAAACAAGAAAATTAACTCTCGAAAAGTCCATGATAGAGTTCTTTAAACATTCCCAATTTAGCTGTTCTAAAAGCAAGCATGAAAATTTGATTTAAATGTATAAATTACCAAAATATGTATTTATTCCTCAACATACAATTTTTTCGAAACTCAATTCAAAGTTTCAAAACATTAAACAAGATTCAAAAAAGAATTATCAAACAGTGTTTGAACTTTAACATCTTAACTTCTTAAGGTTTATCATAAACATAGTCAAGAAAGAATTATTAAATATCACGTAATTTATTCCAAAAGAAATAATTAAACAATAATTTAAACCTCAACATCTTAACTTCTCAAAGCTTATCTTAAGCATAGATAAGCTAGAATTAATAAATATCATGTAATTCCTCTACATCTTAAGTTTTCTCGTAATTTGTGAAATTTACATTAAAAAAACGGAAAGAATTATAATAAAAACATGGACTTCCCTACGTCTTAAGTTATTTCATGATATCATACATTAATTTATACACCATTCATCAGAAAACTGGGCTAATCTTGCCACTATCAAAAATCTGTGTATTTCAGTTTAAGCATTATATCAATGTTCTTTGAATATAGCATTTGGTTAAAGCTATTAAACTCTTCAAACAAAAGATAATCCAAAGAAAAGAATGACAACACTACAAGTTTTAAATTTAATTCCAAAAAGAAATATTTAAATCGAAGAAGAATTTTGAAAAGGTTTATAAAAAAAATAGCTAGGCTTGAAAATAAATTTAGCTTACATTTAAGTTACTGCGCAGCAGACGCCACATCCCTTTACCTGCAGAGAATATTCCAAGAGTGCCGGTTAAAGCCACATAGACGTTAATATATACCATTAGTCAAAGAAAGGGGAGTGGTTAGGAACTTAGGAGGGCGGGAAAACATTGCGTCACGTGGGAGGGAGACGCATGACAAAACGCATGCGCCAATACTTCCAGAGACGAATCGAACATACCAGAATTATCTCAATTTCCTTCAAAAGCACTAGCAATCGACACGCTATGGGGCGGCCAAATTTCGAACCTCGGCAGTGTCACTCAGCCAGAATGTATGTTGTTGGCCGGTCGTGTTAGCGCGTGGATCCGCAGTTCGGTGTTGGTGGTGGAATGGGGCATCTCGGGTAAGTAGATAACTGCGTCTTTACTTGTAGTAATTATCTAATATTGTTTTGTAGCTAGGCACAACTCTACAGCTTGACGACCAAGATAAATTATGGGCGCCCCATACTTGTTGTACGACATGTGCTGTAGATCTTAGAGCTTGGTTTGGTGGGAAAATACACAGGGAATGGTTTGGAGGGAACCGAAAGATTATACCTCCGACTGCCCCTTTTGTTTGACTAACGTTTCTGGTCATACCTTTAAAACCAAGAATGCTACTATGTACCCAAATGTACCATCAACGATGATACCAGTGTCATATAGAGAGGAGCTACCGGTACCTCAGAGACAGAATATAGGAAACGTGGAGTGTGAATTGATGGATTCAGATGCAGCTCAAAGTGTTTCAGAAACAATGAATTGTGGTGAATAATATGTGCTAATAAGTTTAGAAAAAAAAACCATTTAATGACCCAGACAGAATTAAATAATATGGTACGGGATTTGGATCTCTCTAAGAATAAATCAGAACTACTCTCATCTAGACTTAAAGGATGGAATCTTCTGGATAAAAATGCAAAATGTTATATTTATCGCAACAGGAAGAAATACCTCTTACCTTTTTTTTTTCTTCGAATGGCAATATATCATATTTCAGTGATATTGATAACTTGATGAATGAATTGGGTTATCAACACAAGCTGGAAGAGTGGGAACTGTTCATCGATTCATCCAAGTTAAGTTTAAAAGCTGTTCTACTTCAGAACGGAAATGATTTCCCCTCTATACCCGTCTGTCATGCAATTCATATTAAAGAGACATGAAAATATGGAGATTTTGCGTAGCTGTAAACAATTCATTAAATACAACTGGAATATTGATGGTGGTATCTTGGGTATTCATCCCAAAAGGGAATAACCCCAACGGTCACCGGGGTTTGCTTAGTTAATCTTAAGTTAGGTTTAAGAGTTTCCCCCAGTTCCAAACCCTCATATTCACTATCACCATCATCTCATCTCATCGAGACATGAAAATAGCTTCCACGGAAAGGATGTACGATTAGTACATTCGGACGTCCCTTGGGCGACGGTACATTAGTACTGGATAATATTTCCACTACAGGGCTACGAATGATGTATCCCAGACGCACAATATTATTACCGCTATACTGTTCTTTTTCTTTATTTATTACAACATTTTACACCCCATTTGGGCTGTACGCATTTGTATTATTTACGCTAATATGTTAAGTATGGGGAAGGTTGAAATTTAGAAGAAGTGTACCCAAATTTACGTGGAGGAAGAATGGGAAACCATTTAGGTAAAAAAAAACTTAGTACACCCAACTGAGATTCGAACCCCTAATATCCCCGTCATTGCTAGCTGAGCATTGCGAAAGTGATGCCTTAGACCAATGGTACTAAATCTTTTTTAGTTATCGTACCTAAAGATATAATTTATTTTTAACTTTGTAACCGTAAAGTTGTTGGTGCAAAATATAAGTTATATGGATTAGAACCCCAACCTCCCCATCTTCAGCTGGCCAGTCTAACACGAGAGTGATGACGCCTAAGACCATTCGGCCACTGAAGCGGGTGTGGAGTTAGTAAAACGATACTTTCATACACAATTATTTTTTATCGCCGCGTCTTAACTACCGTTCGGGTTATAAGCTAATGCACTAATTACGCTAAAGGTTTTAAGGTTATATTTAGAGTAAGTGTATCCACATTTGTGTGGAGGCAGAGTGGGAAGCCATCTAGCAAAAACTACCCTCATTATACCCAACCGGTATTAGAACCCAAATCTCCCTGTAATCCGCAGTTTTGTTATTGCTAGTGCGACGCCTTAACCATGCGGCTACCGTAGAAGGTTTCCTGCTCATTAATTTGCGTCCTTAGCAATGTAGTATATTCATTTAACTTTTACTATTTGGCCATGAAATATCAGGTTTTACAATATAATAAATGTAGTCAGGCTTGTCAAAACGTTTGCCATCGATGAAAGAGGGTGGTACGGAGGGAAGGGTGGTAAGGGAGGGGAGCTGCAAAATCACACACAATAAAATACCCATGAAAGGCTATGTTGTTAAGTGTAATTATTATTGTTTTATACTCTTACTGTCTCTCTTCAACTAAAATATCTGACAATGAAAAAAAAAGCTAGTCAAATTGAAAGAAGTTTTAAAACCGGTAGTTCCTTTGAAAACCATTTGAATTTGACATTTATACTTAGGAATCCGACACCTTAGCTCAGTCGGCAGTAAACTTTGAACACCCATTAAAGTTAAATGCACATTTATAATTTTCATTTGAGATTTTATAAGCTTATCAATTAAAATTGAGAGGCACATTTCATAATAGTTGTATATTTATTTTATATTAATTGAAAAAAACTTAAATTTGAACACTATGTAGGGTAACATATTGAGGGGTTGTCATGGTATCTAAAGAAAGAGTTGGATTCAAACCCTGGTCTGAACTCTGTAAAATAATGAAAAATTTTAATCCTAATACCTAGATAATAAAGGCTTGTGTTAAATTACACATTAAATTTTATGTATAAAATTATGAAAGGATGCTAATAAAAACATAAACAAAGACTTTGTGAGTAATTATTTCATGAATTTCCTCTGTCATGTGTTCAACAGTTCTTGTGTTCCTCTTGGGGAGCGTGACTCTATTTGTCACTCTAAATAATCAAATGAGAATTGATACAAAACTTATATTTTAAATTTTAGTGTCTGGATTGTTTTCACTTTTAGATTGAGTAATATGACCCTAATTAAGATAATCTTATTTTAAACAAACACTTTAATCCATAAATTAAACTAGAACCTTAAGTCTTTGCTCATCTAGAGAGCTTTAGTCACAAGCTTGGGTCATTTTTCAATTTGAGACCAAGTCCACATGACTATTTAAGATGTTTATTGTAAGAAGCCATCGACAATGACGAGTTGTGGAATCCACTGCCATTGTGCAGGGTATTTATTTATAGGGCAGCTCCCAATTAAGATTCAAACCCCCTATGAAAATATCTCTGAACTGCCCCTGCTCAGTGATTATGTATATTTATATTTAGAATCAATATAATTTAAAATAATTAACACAAATTAATATTTTTATGATTTTTTCTAAATGATTGGTTTAAAAATGAATATCCCATAACTATTTTGTAATGGGCTTTTGAGTAGGTGACCAATATCAAAATGTCAATAAAGAAAATATGATCCAAAGTCTAAACATATATGTTCACATATAAAATCCTAATAATTCTTAATCTTAAAAAAAAAAATCCCTTGCACAATACTATTAAAGATAAGCTAGAAGTTATCGGCAAATCAATACAAATCACGTACATTCAAACATCCCGCTTTGAATATTTAGTTCAAGGCTCGTTCACCACGAGCACTAGTGATGTGGTTCTACTTGCTAACATTAAGTGGCGTTTCTATACTTATCTCTTTTCTATTGTTGCAGCGTGTATATCTATTGAGCTAAGGTTACCGCGTTCAATTACCGGTATGGCCAAAAAATGAATCACTGGTGAAATGTGGGTTTACACTTTTATAGTGATGAATTAAAGGCCAGCGGCTGGATGTTGTGCCTGTCCTAGTCTTAGGTTAGATTATAAGGTATAGGAAGCTATGACAGGCCTAGCAGGCCGGTAGTGGAAAATATATGGCTTGGATAAAAAAAACTGACCCAGGCCACAGTATGGAAACAGTAATGGATGTAAAGTTTTACTTAGGGGATGGAGGGGGGAGGGGGAGCGTGATTGTTTACCTGGTTTCTAAATAAAAATAGGCCACCATGTAGTTTCAAAACGCAATAAAGGGCAAAACTACTACGTTCTCCCTCTAGTGCTTTTCCTCTCCGTATTCCTTTGCGCTTTGCGTTTCTAATTTATTTACCTTCCCTGTCATTACTAGACCAAACATCATAGGGGTACAGTGGCTCCATAGCCCCCCCCCCTATTCAAAACGTGTCTAAGATTAATTACCAAGACTATGCTGTCCAATAAAAAAAAAGAAAAAAAAAGATGGTCATGACACCCGTTAAGTCATTTGATTTGATATGTTCGTGACGGCACCGAGTTTTGTTTTTAGGCATACAAGAAAAAAACACTAAACTAAGTGTCTCAGTCTTATCGTGACGGGGAAGCAGGTGGGGAAGCAGGTGGGGTGATAGGTATTAGGAGTTCACAACAAGTGGAACCTTAGACTCTAGTTCAAATAAATCTGAGTCCCTCAACCTGTGTTTACAACTTGAGAAAAATAGTGACGTGTGCTTGGACTGGATTCAGGCGGTCGCCTCGGTCATTGAGAAAGTATCAATCGCTGTCAGGCAAACTGGCTTAAATTACAATGGTCAGTTTCGTTTTCTGGAACTACTCTATTCTGTCTAAGCTTATACTCCCTTTCAACAGTCGCACACAACTACACTTTGCCATGTCAATAAGAAAGAGGGGAAAGAAAACTAAGAAACTTATTATCTCAAGGTAAGGAGGAAAGCTCGATACTAGTAATCAAATATCTTAAATTTTCTCTTGTGAGCTTTTGAAAAAAAAAATTGTATTTGTTAGAGGAAGGCCAGATCTGGAGCCTTCTTTCATTTAGCCTAGTATCCAGCCCCGTGCTGTAGTTGTCATTGCTCCTGGCTACGAGCTTAGGGTTCCCGGGTTTGATACCATAAGTATTTTTATTTTAAGGGGAATTATTCCAACCGTTTTTAGGAGTTATTAAATTAGGTTTAAGTTATGTTTAAGACTCACGCTGGCCCACACCTCCATATCCATTATCATTACATCATCTTAAAGCGGGCACGTATAGACAGACATCTATAGTTACACCCTGTGCCACTAGAGGGGCGAATAGTCAACATTAAAGCGACCGAACCAAATGTCATGTTCCTCCTGGTCAGTAATGCCATATTCTAAAAAAAAAAAGAAGAAAATCAAGACTATTCTTATTGCTCCGCAAATATGATTAGATGGTTGTTGAAAATGAGCTAATGGAACATTTTCACCATTTTCCTTATGTTATTAAAACTCAGACTATAGGGTTATTAGGGGAAAATAACCCTGTTTGAATCTTTCTACTTTATTTTAGCATGGACCACATTTTTAAATAAGGTATTGTATAAATTAAATATTGCGTTAGAGCTGAACGTCTGCGTGACAATTTCTCGATTAGCAGGGCAAACTCCTTAAAAGCGGCAATTCCCAAAGATCTTTTAGTTGATTAATTATTTAGACTTGAATAAATAAATAGTTTTCTTATTAATGCTAACAATATATATTTTAAACTGTCTGAGGAAGTTCTTACATAAGTAATTATTTGTAAATCTATCAGTGTATAACGAAAAATTATTAAAGATTAAAAATTACAAAGAGTTGTATTATACATTAGACATCTTTGAAATTTTACATGACCAATAATTGTATATCATTAAGAATGATAGTCGAAAATTTTATTTGAGTCCTTGTAACATAGATAAAGACATTAAAATTGAAAACATATTACATTCAAGATATTAGACTCATGAGTGATGGTCTAATAGTTTGATATTGTAAAATATAAATTAATTATGTTATTCACTCATTATTATCATATTTATCACTGAAGATGGCCTATTCTATTACATAAATTTAATTTGATTGAAACAGAATGACTAAGGAATTATTTTTAGAAAAATGCCTTGTATAATGGTGAAGAATTAGGTATTAAAGAAATATAGAAAATATAAACATTGGAGTTTACTGATTAAAGATTCTAGTGGTAATCCCTTTCTCCTTTAGGTTGTGACGCTGTGTGAGCAGTCACCATTCGATGAATAGTCTCGATATAGTTCTACTTCATCCTCAGATCTATGGTAGGAGAAGGAGGTGCTGTACCTAGAGATGTGAGACGGAAAATTTTCTCTATATTTTTTCCGGAAAATTTGCAGTTATTGTTTCTGTAAAATAATTTCAACTGATTAAATGTAACTATTGTATTCTAGATATAGATATCCCAAATGTCAACGTTTACACTCAAGGTTAATTTCTCCTAAGACCCGCCTCTGTGGCGTAGTTAGCTAACGCGCTGGTTTCGTGTTGAACTAGACTTCCAAGGACGGGGAGATCAAGGTTCGAATCTCGCTCAGGTGAACCGGGGGTGGGGGTTCCTAGAGGGTTTTCCACCCTCCCTCCACGCAAATGCGGGTTCACTTTATATTCAACCTTCCCAATTCCTAGCCCATTAGCATAATTAGTACATAAGCGTTTAACACGAACGGGTAGTAAAATGTGGTGCTAAATTATTATTATTATTATTATTATTATTATTATTATTATTATTATTAGTTTCCCTTAATTTCTCCTAAGAGCGTTACCACCAGAAACATCATCAAACAAGTTCCAATAACAGCTATTAGTTGTTACACACATGTATTACCCTCATCCCATCAAATTGAAAGTCAGAGACTTTGTGATCCTTACTAATCACAACCTTAGTAGTGGTTTACTTTTCAGTGGCCGCATGGTCAAATGCGTCACTCTCACAATAGACTAGACTGCCGATGACAGGGGATCGGGGGTTCGATCCCGGTCGGGTGCACTGAGGGCGGCTTTTCTTAAATTGTTTTCCACTCTCCTTACACGCAAATGTGGATGCAATTTCTCTAAATTCAACCTTCCTCACACCTAACACATTAACATAATTAGTACATAGGCGTAGGATAACCCGAACGGTTAGTAAGATGCGGTGCTAAAAAAAGTAGTAAAGAAACAAATGAATACAAGCCTTTGTAGACCCGTTATGTTCATACATCATACTTCAATAATTTATCATCAATAAGTTAACTAAAATAATTTACTCTCACCCTACCCCATGCCCCCTCCCCCTTCTAATAACCCACTCGTCTCTAAAGGCGATTGGACCTTTTCATTTGGCATGGAAATTCTGAGCCATGGGAACAAACGGTTATCTTCAAGAATTTTTATTACTTTGCAATTTTATTTTCGGAAATGGTTTGTTCAAGAGTAGAAGCATGCTGATTAAGTTATACGTTTTATTTACACACCTCGTCTATAATTTTAACATTGATCACATATCAATAATTTTGACATTTTTCAATAGAAAACTCCCGACTGCATAACAAAAAATAAGAAAATGTAACACCTAATAAACATTGATACATTATCTTAGAAGAGGTGTTGAAAACATTACTATAAAAAATTCGCTCGTTCTCGAGAAAACTGATATTTCCAAACGTATGATTTTTCCGCAAGATCTGTCCGGTATCAAGCGCCATCTACTGTTTCCGTGAGTCATCTGTTCTTGTTGGCGCGGAAGGATACTTTGGTCGGTTGTGAAGCCACGCCACGCCTTTCAGCTTCCCGCTCACCATCCTACAAAATAGGCTTTAGACTTGCACTCGACAGGGCCAAGAGCCTTACCACTTTATATTTTGAAGTATTTTAAGCTATAGGTGCCATCTCTACCGTTTAAACCCTCCACCGCAAGCCACCTCTTCAGAAAATTATTATTATTATTATTATTATTATTAGCACCGCGTCTTACTACCCGTTCGGGTTATACGCACTTACGCTAATGTGCAATGGTAGGGTGATTGTGAGATGAAATGGAGGGCCTACAGTTTAACGTGGAATCCAAACCACGGTAGAGGCCTGGCATTCCTCACATTCACAAGTTGCACTTCAGAAAATGTTCATCTATAGTTGTACCTCACTGCTTGTTTGTGAATGAATAAGTAAGCTTATAACTGTATTTGTTTAAAAATGTTAGAAACGTTGACTTGCACGAATGAGTGAAGATACCATTTTATTTATGGAAAAGCGACCACACAATGTGTCATCATCTGACATCCATGAAAAATTTCCAAAAAATTACTCAAATAATATTTTTTACCGTCACCACGTATTATTACTACCCGTTGGGGCTATGGGTCTACGTATATGACGTAATTATAATGTGTTAGATATGAGTAAGATTGAATTTATATCAAATGTACCCACATTTGCGTGGAAAGAGAGAGAGAGTGGAAAACTGTTTTGGAAAAAATAACCTCTTTAACCCCGATCAGTATTCTAACCCCAATCTCTTCGTCATCGACAGTTAACTCTATTGTGAGAGTGACGCCTTAGACTATTAGGTAACAGAAAATAATAGGCAAGTAATAATGATTGACTCTTAGATTGCGTATGCCCCAAATTTTTTTCCACCCATATCCTGCCCCACTTTTTTATTTTCTCTTGATCCTTCGGCAAGAGAAAGTATTATAAATGTAAAAAAAAAATTGGCTGTTTTGATAGCTATCGACAGATAGCCGAAACAATTCCACCTATCGATCTAAAAATTTGTATCTAATGCTTTCATAAAGTTCCCCCGAGGGCGTTTTGGAACAAGATAGCCAACCCTAAAATACTTACGAACAAAATGAGAAAAAAAAATTTTTTTTCTCAAAATCAACTCTAACGATTTTGTTTGAAATTCGTAAGGCATTGTTTAACATTACAAATAAAATGGCATATCTCATTTACCCATAAAAATGAGCGAGGGTACCTTACATTAGTGTAAATTTACAATTTTGATCATATCTCCGCAACTTTTTGAGATACGAAATAGTTTATCACTGCAAATTTGTAGGAGACTTAAAAATAATTAAATTTTATTTGAACAAATATTTTATAAAATCTATAATTAACGAGCTATAGGCAAAAATATGGTTTTAAATAGAGCTTAGAGAACAAGGGATTGAAAATAATGTTTCTGTAACACTGTATATTATTTCATTTCTTTGGTTAAATGCAATGTTATCTCCACCCACCCCCCACCCCCGCCCATTATATTTCTATAAAAATCCGCCTTGGTAGCGTAGTTAGCTAACAGGCTAGTTTCATGTTGAGCTAGACTGCCGAGGACGGGAAGATCGAGGTTTGAATCTCACTCGGGTGAACTGGGGGTGGGTTTTCCTAAATGGTTTTCCACTCTCCCTCCACGAAAATTTGGGTCCACTTCCTCTACATTCAACCTTCTCTATGCTTAACCTATTAGCGTAATTTAGTACTTAAGCGCATAACCCGAACGGATAGTAAGACGCGGTGCTAAATATTATTTCTATAAAAGTGTATTTCACTTCGTTTCACATATCTTACGAAATTTAAGTAAATCTCTCCACTCTTACTAAGTAAAGGAGTGAAAAAAGTCTGTGTGGTGCACCGTAACATTTATCTTTCTTTACATGAACCTCGTTAATTGCTTCCCTGCAGCAGGGACTAGTATTGAATTACGCACCATATTATATTAATTAATTTTCCTGGTATTCCCCATCATAAATTATTACTTTGATGTAAACCTTGTTGGTAATAGAGTAAAATGCTCGCCTCAGGACCCAATGTTCATAGGTTCAAATCCAGTCGGGTTCAACGGATTTTTCTTGAGTGATAGAAATCCATAGCACAACTTTCTTCGGGAAGGGAAGTAAAGCCATCGGTTCCATGTCGATTGTGGCATTTAAATAAAATAACCCTGTAAGTCGGCAAAATTGATAGGCCCTTTCGCTCTCGCTCATAGAAATTCTCGTGTTCTGATATAATCGGTCAGTTCAGAAAGTCCCCGTTAAATATCTCAAGTAAATAAATTAAATCACTTTACCGATGATAGATGATCAAGGTTATTTTGGTTACACTCAAATATTATTTTAAAGAACTTAATATTTTTTGCAAGTTTAGAATATTCAAAGATCGACTTTTAGCTACAATGTAGTTTTCTAACGAGATTGACTGTAAATTGTCACGAGATCGGCCAGTCGATCACGATAAACCAGTTGCCGAACCCAGCAGGACGCGGGTCTAAAGATGTCTTCTCACACAAACTCAAGAGCTGAGCTGTGACATCATATTTTGTTCGAATATTTTACTCCATGTATTTAATTTCGACTCGGTTCTAACACGAATCTTGCGTCCAAACCACAATTTTAAAACTAGCTACAGTAGAGTCTCGTTATTCCGAACTAATTGGAACCAAGACCTATTTTGATGACAAGATTTTAGGATTAACCGAATGAAATCTTTCCTATAATGTAAATTAAAAATTCATTGCAAGGTCTAATGGGCGTGTTTACTTGCGTGCTATCCACCAGCTGATGCGATGTTCATGAGGCGATGGTGGATTATTGCGTCAGCCAACAGATTCACTTCATTACGACAAAAGAGACTTACTGATTTCACGAACATGCCAAATAAATATATAACTGTTGTAAGTACCCTAAAATATGCTATTTTCATCATTTTTGAAAGCAAAACAAACTGAGTGAATTTATAAATTGTTTCTTTTCGTTACTTTGTACTATTACAATAAATTTTGTTTTAAAATTAAACGGAAGCAATGCGTGTGCACTGGGGGACCACCGGAGCTCTAAAAGCTGTGGGAGGGGAGGGGGCTGTAGGAGTAGGGGAAGGAGGGTTTGGAATAGGAGGGTCAAAAACTATGTTGGAAAAAACTATAACTATTCAACTCCATTTTAGGATTATAAATAAAATATATTTTTCACTTTCATAAAATTTAAATGTTTTTTAAACTACCCTTTAGGAATATAGGCGGATGTACTAATGACACTAATAGTTTTCAGGGATTAGGAAGATTATAATTAGAAAAAGTATACCCAAATTTGGTAAACAATTTTGGAAAAAAAAATCCTCAGTACACCCGATCGAGATTCGAACCTTAATCTCTCCGTCATCGGGAGTCTATTTTATTGTGAGAGTAGCACGTTAGACCACGCGGCACTGAAGCAGGTTATGAAATGCTTAAAAAATATAATATGTTTACATCGAGTTTGCATTTAATAGGTGTTTTATTAATTTTAATATTATAAACCAAATAATTTGTATAAATAATTGTTCAGATTTGTTGACTTGAGATTGTTACATACTTCCTTTTCTATTTGAGTTGTGTCTACTGAGGAAATAAATACACCCTAGTATAGATATTTTTATTTACTCTTTTTCAATTTAAATATATATATTATGTGTGGTCAACAATATTTAATTCATTATTATTACTAAACTTCCTGGGTTCCTGTGGACCAATTGATAGGCCGCCGTGGACCACCAGTCATCTAAGAACCACACTTTGAAAAACATTGGCTTAGGCCAGTGATTCCCAACCTTTTTCGTTTGGAGGAACCCTTGAAATATTTCGAAAAATCTTAAGGACCCCCTACCTGGCTGACATAATACATTCGACAGGGTTAAATAAAATAAAGACATGAAAAAAATGGGCTAGTAGTAAATAATAATTAAATCATACTTTTGAATAAAATATTATACAAGTATTTACTGCATATTAATATTTAGCTTACTAATATTACTGTTAATAAAAAAATTACAAACATTTTCATTATCTGGCTTACTGGTTATAAACAAACTTGGTGTATATACTTTGCAATAGTTTTGTGTTATTATAATGTTTTTTTATAAACTTGTTAACGAAAAAATAAGCTACATTTTATTGTTTTATTATTAATTCACAACTGAAAATAATACAAGTTTCTATAGAATAACAATGATTCCTACTGTCACTTAATTTAATGTTAAACTTGGGCTTGCTTTTTTGAACACAACAACTCAATTCGTGGTCGCATCTTTGATAGACACACACAAAGCTCTTCTTCCACAGACAACAGTATAATCCTCTGTTTGGTTTTTACATTCATTAAACACGAAAATGTTTGCTCACACAGGTACAATGTTGAGAATTGTAGCAATATGTTTATAACTTTCTGGGAGATGGCAAGAAACTCTTTTTACACTGATATACAAAACATATCTAATGACAGTTCGTTAAATTTAATTTTTAGTGTGCGGTCATACTTCAGTTCAGTCAATTGTTATTCTTCCTGCTGGCTAAGTAAATTTTCTGAACTGTTTGGAGAATGTGTGAAAGGGTTCCTGACCCAATCATACTCTTCCGATGACAAATAAGGGAAGTACTTGGCAAGATTTTCAGCCAGAGATTCCATATGGCCTGAAATCAGGGGCATAATGGTTTCACGGTGGTTGTCAGTTGCAATGCTCTGAAGATGAGAAATTGGGGTAACATTTCAAAATTATTCTTAGAAAGATGTTTTTTTCCAACCACCAATTTTATTTTTGAATGCTACAAGTTTGTCTGTACACGTCAAAATATTTAACTTGGGACCTTGCATGTTGGTGTTCAACTTATTTAGGTGTTCATAAATATCTGCCAGGTATTCTAGTTTCAGGATCCACGATTCGTCCTTAAGATAGTTGGAAAAATAACTTTTATAATTTCCTCTGAAGAAAATCTGGAGCTGCTCTCGTTGTTCGAATATGTGTGTCAACACTTTTCCCCTATAAAGCCATTTAACTTTGGTGTGTAGAAGAAGTCACGTGATGTGGTCTTTACCCACAGTTTTCACAAATTTTTGTAAACATGCGGGACTGCAGATGACGCTGCTTAATAAAGTTGACTATGTTAACAGCTGTATCAACATCTTTCAAATCTTCTCTGATCGTTTTAGAAACCAGAACTTCTTTATGAAGAAAGCAGTGGGTCGTTATAATGTCTGGATTATTTTCTTTGACAAGAGTAACAAATCCCTTTACTTGAGGGAGCCCTAGCTGTGCATATTCCAATACAACGATCCCATGATAAACCCAGCGACTCTAAATAAGAAGACGTCAGTTTGCATACATCTTCCCCGAGGCAAGCAGTAGTAGTAGTAGTAGTAGTTAGAAAGCTTTAAAATAGTTAACTAAACACTATCACATTAACAAAATATTAAGTGTCACTAAGCAACAAATAAAATAACAAATCATCGTTTCCACTTATTGAGGTGAACAAATATTACTATAAAAGAGAAATGCTCACAGACAATTGACGCGAGTAAGAAAGTAAACATAGCAGTATGGGACGCACACGTCAACCGTCTTTAAGGAAATGCACTCTAAAGTTCTCTCATTTCTTAAATAACTATCAAGCAAATATCTAACCAAGCTAAACTTTCAAAATGCTTCTTTGTTTTATTTATATGTCACGTTGAAACCTTAATATTTTAATTTGTTCATTAATTTACAAAAAAAAGTTGGCAAGTTGTATTATTTTTTCGCAAGCTTTTGCAAATTCTCGTGGAACCCAGGACATGGGCTCACGGGACACCAGGGTTCTTCCTGGTTGGGAATCACTGGTTTAGGCCCACGTTTCTTGTGTGACAGGATGGAGTTTGAAAAAGGGTTCTTGAGTGCTCTGCCTCCCCCCCCCCTCCCCCCTTCCCTCCAGCCCTCCAGTGATTTAGAAATGAGTTGCTTGTTTCATCCTAGGCGGTGTGTGCGTCAATGACCTTCCAGACGTCAATCCTCCGTGTGAAGCTGTAGGGGGGAGGGGGGGAATAAGGAACAAATAAAAGTATTGTGAAAACCTTGAGGGAGGTTTAGTCGGCTGCTTGCTGGCACGTTTAGAAAGATGTGCTAAAAGCATGGATAAAAGAGATTTTTTTTTCTACGTTATTGCAGTGTTTTGTTTTATTCGGATCGCTTCCTCCCATTTCCTCTCTTACTTAAGTCACGCCTTCTCCAGTTAAATTTGATCATACAGTGGCGTAGCTAACATTATGAAGAAGGGGAGACTTAAATGATAGTCACAACCGTCTTACCTTATATCTCTTTAATATATTAGCTGCGTATAACCTGAAAAGGTAGAGGGCCTAAGACGCGTTGATACAAAATATATACATATATATTGGCTCTAGTCGATGGTTTATAAAATATTATTTTATTCACTGATTTTTGTGCATACCACGTGACATAGTTTAGGATGGCTCTCAGAACAATTATTATTATTATTATTATTATTATTATTATTTATTATTATTATTATTATTATTATTATTATTATTATTATTATTAGCACCACGTCTTACTACCCGTTCGGGCTATACGCACCTACGCTAGTGTGCAATGAATGGTAGGATGATTGTGATATGAAATGGAGGACCTACAGTTTAACGTGGGATCCGAACCACGGTAGAGGCCTGGCATTCCACATATTCACAAGCTGTGATTAATACACGTCTTATCAGAGGGGAAGGAAGGGTTTGGCAATCAGATAAATCTGTGCTTTCAGAACAAGAAATGTATAAAGTTCCGCCGACAAAGTCCGTAAGCTCCTCATCCGTTTAGTCCTTAAGTCCAAGGCCGTAGTCGGGGGGCGGGTTTGGGGGTTCAAACCCCCCGAAATATTATGAACATAATATATAGGGCCTATGGCTTTATTTATGGTTCAAACAATATCAAAATTAAGGTACAAGTACAAATTAGGGAGCTGTGTTAACATAACAAGCACTTCAAAGAGCTTCTAGAAGTGTTTAATATTTGGAATTTTTCCTAGCCTTCGGCAGTTATGGGGTTATGTTGCCATAAAAAACACTTCAGATAGCTTCTAGAACTGTTTATCATTTTGAATTTTTCCATAGCCTCCGGCAATTGGGGGATGTGTCCGCCAACCCCCCCTCCCCCTTCCGAAATTATTGGCTGGCTACGGCCTTGCTTAGGTCCTTAAAAATGGAAATCGTGTGTCTACACTATCCGTATTATTAATCACGTGACTCTGCCAACCAATGAGAAAGTCAGAGACTCCTTCCAATTAAATTCTTCGAAAGAAAACTGTGTGGAGCAAGGCTCAAGTTGACGTTATCTGTGAAGCAGAGGTTATAAAGAATACTTATGGGAAGTTTAACCTATCAGAGCAACACCACTCTTTCTGAGAACTTGGTAATTCTCAGAAAACTGTTTCTGAGACGCCATGCTTACCAAGGATTTTAAATTTTCAATGAAATAACTCCGTTCTCAAAACTATAATTTCATTTTGTATTTGTTTCCATAGCAACGGATCCTTTCTCTTCTATTGGTGCTTTCATTTCGATGTGTGCACACACATTTATTTTGTTGTGATTGGTAGTCCTTAGCAGTTCGTATCACTAGTCCTTAAGCCCCATGTACAGACTCCGTATCCGTAAGGTGCGTAGCACTCCGTAAGCGATCGACTCCACAGTAAAAGATTAAACTGTGTACAGAATCCTTGTCTTTAATTTCTAAGTCCTTACCACTCCGTAGAAGTTGACTCAACTTTTAACTTTCTAAGGACTAGTCGATACGGACTGCTAAGGACTAGCAATTACAAAAAAGTAAACGTGCTCGCGCATCGAAATGAAAGCACTAAGGCATTTCCATAGTAATTACATTGACTAGCTCGTGTTGTAAATATATTATTTGTGACTGCACTTAACCCAACTTTCAAATGTAGCCTATCCTGGACGTTTTATCAAAATATGTAGTGTATTTACTTTTGTTTATAATTGTTCAGCTAGAATATCGTCTGTTTGTGCCTAGCTCTAGAAAATTCCCTTTCGAAGAGTTTAATTGGACTTTGTTTCCAACTTTCTCATTGGTTTGAATGGTCACGTGATAAGGGATATGGACTTTGTAGACGCGATTTCCATTTCTAAGAACTAAGGACTTAAGGGCTATAAGGATGCGAAGCTTACGGACTCTGTAGATGGGGCTTTAGAAAGTTAAAAGTTGAGTCAACTTCTACGGAGTGAAAAGGACTAAGGAATTAAGGATAAGTACTCTGTAGACAGAGCAATCTGTTAGTGTAGAGGTGATCTCTAACGGACCAATTCGCACCTTACAGATACGGAGTCTGTAAACCGATCTTTTGTACGAGCACAATGCACAAATCAATGTCGTCAGAATCAATACTAAAAGTGAAAAGCTCTAAAGTATAAAGCGAGTTACTAAACAGGTAAATTCATTAAGAACGTTTTTTTAAAACCAATTCAGTGGCCGAATGGTCTAGGGCGTCACTCGCGATATGGACTAGCATACTGAACACTGGTAGATCGGAGTTTGAATCCCGGTCGGTTTTTACTGAGGGTGTTTTTTTCCCCTGAATGATTTCCCAGTCTCCTTCCATGCAAATGCGGGTGGATTACCTCTAAAATGCTCCCTTCCTCATCCCTACCCCATTAGAACAATCTATCATCTAATATGCGTATGATCTTTTCAGGTAGTAGGACGCAGTAATAAGAAACAAAAAAAACCCTGAAAGCATGACTTATTTAAGTAGTGCTATGTAATCATGTCTTTAGGAAATATACCTTTTTGGCACTCGCGCCAAAATATATTTCTTTCCACCACTATTACCAATTTCATAGTTCTTAAAATATTCACTTGTAAAACTAACATTCTTATTTAATAAAACGTAATTTGAATAAGGTAAGGCCATATTTATTGGAGGTCATATGAATGTGACTAACACATTGTGAAAGCAAATACAAAACACAATTATTTTTCCTCATCATAAAAATCATCAGTCGAAATGGTTTCTTGCCTTTTTAAGATATTTACACAATCACTGTAATTTATTCCTCATGTCATAACTTTGACAAATCTGCTATATAAATAACACTACTTTTGTTGTAAACCACTAGGAACTTAGGATGTCAAGTTGTACAACCTGAGTGATGTGAGTGGCAAGAAGACACACGCAAAGTGCGTGACTGCGCGGCCTTGAAACTTAAGCGCGTGAATTATCGTTGATGCCGTAAAGGGGCAGCTACATATACCTACCTACACTCCGTTTATCCTGAAAGGTAAAGGTCTTACCTTGACAGAATATACAATGACCCTATCTTATAAGCTTAGTAATGCAAAAGCTAGGCTTATTTTATTATCACCGCGTGTTACTACCTGTTCAGGCTATACACATATATGATAATTACTCCATTGGGGTGTAGAGGTAATCTACCGGCATTTGCTTGAAAGGAGAGTGGGAAACCATTTAGGAAAAAACCCCTCAATAGACCCGACCCGGAAAGGAACCCCTCCCTATCTCCCTATCATCAGCAGGCCAGTCTAACACGAAAGTGATGCCTTAGACCGTTCGGACACTGAAGTAGGTTAAGGCTTTCTTACCTTACAAGTTAGACGAATAGTACACTCCGTCAAAGTGTAATCTATCAAGGTAATATTGATACCTAAACAGGTTGACTAATAGATAGGATAGCAAAATGTGAGTACGTACGAACAATATAGTTTAGAAAGGCCCTACAACACATCAAAAATGGTTGATAAGTGTTTTGTTCTTCAATAGGAGTACTTTACTTTACTCCCATTACTGTTTCCTCAATAGGAATACTTGAATTTACTTTACTTTACATCCATTACTGTTTCCAGCCTGTTGCAGTTTTTTATTCAAGCTACATATTTTCCACAACTGGTTTGCTAGGCCTGTCGTAGCTTCATATGCCTTAAGACTGGGACAGGCACAACATCTAGTTCCCAACCGTTAATTCATCACTGTAAAAGGGTAAACTCACATTTCAGCAATGATACATTTTTTTTAGCCATACTGGGAGTCGAACCCGAGACCCTTAACTCAGTAAACAGACACGTTACCGATTGAGCCAAGGCATCAGATCAGCATGTGTATTAACTATGTGAAAACACTCATAATTGTTGTTATTATTATATGTCTAAATGGTGTCCTTCAGCAACCCCTATTAACACTTTCCGTTTCTTACATCCTCAAACTTTATTTTCTTTACGTGTTTGAGGTTAACACTTTAGGTAGAATACTGAAATATGTTAGTATATTCTTTTAAAACAGCAAATTGATAAAAGATAAATTAAGGACTAGATAATTTCAGATAGTGATGTTTTTTAAGTTTTCTTTAGACCAGTGTTTTTCAACCAGTGTTCCGTGAGAGTTTGGGGGATGATAAAAAACAAGACAGAAACGAGGAATAAAAATAAATATTTTTAAAACCATGAACAATTTGTTTTTTACCTCTTTCGGTGGCCGCGTGGTCTTACGCGCGCTACTATCATATTAGACTAGAATGCCGATGACGGGGAGATCGAGGTTAAAATCTCCGTCTGGTGTATTAAAATAGGTTTTCCTAAGTGGTTTTACACTCTCCTTCCACGAAAATGAGGGTAAACTTCCTATAAATATAACCATCCTAATTCCTAAAACCATTATACTTAGTATATAAGCGTATAAACCGAATGAGTAGTAAGACGCAGTTCTAAAAAAATATTTTTTTTTAGAAATAATTATATTATTAGGATGCTAGCTGTTGAACTTTTAAACAAAATCTTAATACTGTTTTTTTTAATGATAACATCCATCCTTAAAAAAAACTGATGGAGTGCCTTGACAATTTTAGTGCCTGGTTTAGTGTGCCGTGATTTGAAAAAGGTTAAAGATCACTGCCCTAGACCATGTTTAAATAATCAATGGGAAAAGTTAATAAGGTTTACGGTTATCTCAGTCGGCAGTGTGTCTGTCTATTGAGTTACGAGTCCCGGGTTCAATTCCTGGCATGGCCGAAAGATTTATCATGGGTGAAATATGGGTTTACCTTTCATAGTGATGAATTAACGGCCGGGGACTGAGTGTTATGTCTGTCCTAGATTTAAGTTAGTTTGTAAGTTGTGTGCTGAAATAAACAGTTGGTACAGAAAGTGCAAGATAAATACCACAAATGAATTTAAAAAAATATGATATTCAATATCTCCCTCCTCATCCTGTTCAATTGTGTTGGCTTCCATAAGATGATTAAAGTAAATATCCCCCCTTCCCCCTTGTTTTCCTCTTTATCTTCCTATTCCCTTTTGTTAGATAACATTATGCGTATTGTAACAACAATAGATTTTTTAATTTATTTATCGCCGTGTTTGGGTTGAACGCCTAAGTACTAATGACGCTAATGGGTTAGGAATAGTGAGGGTTGAATTTAGAGGAATTGAACATGCATTTGCGTGGAGGGCGATTGGAAAACCACTAAGGAAAACCCACCCCCAGTTCACCTGACCGAGATTCGAACCTAGATCTTTCCGTCCCTGGCAGTCTAGCTCAACACTATACCAGTGCGTTAACAATCGTAGTTATATGAAATACTTAATCAATATCGTCTTATTAGTTCATGGCAGTCTATCTTTTATAACTGGGCAGACTGGATAGATGCCCAGGTGCGCACGAGGTTTGGGGGCGCAAGAGGGGGCGATAAATTTTAATTTAAAGCCAACCACGAGTTAAGTCAAATCGTTTTTTTTAATGATTTGTCGATCAAATACAGTAATACCGATTTTTCGTAACACCGTTGTGAATACAGCTCTACGTACGTAGCTAATTTACCTCTTTAATTTTCTGCACTATCAAGGTGGTATGACCGTGAAGAGTGATCAACTGATCTTGTGCTGTTTTGTGAGTGCTAGTGAGGTTATGTTTGCGGATGTTATTATTTAAAACTTATAACGTATGAACCGTGAAGATTTTAGTACTATTGAAAGAATTAAAATAAGGTAAGATTATATTTTGTTTCAACATGAATAAATATAAGAAACCTAGTGGAGCTGAAATTTGGAAACGGGCAGCTAAAAAACAACTTGAAGAAGAAAAATTGTACACAAGTGTAAATATGTAAATATTTATGAAAGTCATGAATTTTAGGACTGTGATGGGTGGGTGGTCCGTGATGCTGGACAACACAATTCTAACATAAACCAGGAATACCTAATTAGTACTGGCTCAACACGTTTGAAATGTGTTTTATCACCTGCCGGTTTCCAGTCCGGGACAAGGCGGGTCCAAACGTGGTGGATAATGGGTCGGCTCTCCATTGGAGGGTTAAGGGAGAGATCCATCCCGAACCAAAACTGGAATTAGCACATTATCCGTTATTGTTCATTAATGAGTAGGGTGGGGGACGCCATGTCTGCCCAGGGCGTCATAAACCTTAAACTTGGCCCTGAGTTCATCTAACTTATATATCAATGGTTCTCAAAAGACAGCCCGTGGACCAAATGCAGCCTGTAACGGATGTCAGTCTGGCCCGAGGTAATTAATAAAACTTAAAAATACACACACACACACACATATATATATATATATATAACCCAACAACAATGTTTAACAGTTAAGGTTTGCAGAGCTCACACTGCCCAAAGTAATTCAGATATTAAAAAAAAATCCCTTTGTTGTGACTCCTGCGCCGATATGCGAGATCTCTTAAAGTTCTAAAGCAGTGTTACGTAATATAGACCAAAGTGACTTACAGTTCGAATTAATCAATAATTAATCGAAGTTCAGAAGAACTGAAGAGTAACTAAATTTTATGGGCAAGTCAACGTGTAATATTTGGACTAAATTTATGTCTAAATATCCTAGTTATAATAAACATTTTATTCTATTTTTTACTATGTTTAGGTCCACCTATATATGTGAATCACGATTATCTGATATGAACAATATAATAAATAGTTAACGGAACAAGTTAAGAGATGCTCACGTTTTTTAGCACCGTGTCTTACCACCTGTTCAGGTTATACGCATATGTACTACTTACACTAATGGGTTAGGGATTAGGAAGGCTTAATTTAGAGTAGGTGCACCCTCATTTACGTGAAGGAAGAATGGAAAACCATTTACGAAAAACCACCCTCAGTGCAGCTAATCGGGATCGAACCCCAATCTCCCCGTCTTCGGCATTCTAGTCAAACATGGGATTAGCGTTCTAGACTACGCGGCCACTGAAGCGGATGATGATGCTCATGTTGAATACGCCCTAAGATTAGCAACTATATCCTAAACTTTAGATTTTAAACAAATTGCTGATGAACATCGCCCTCACTTTTCTCAATTTCTTGAAAACTAAATTAAGCTATATTTTATCATTTATGTATTAACTTATAAAAGTCTTAGAACACAAATATTGTTTTTAATGTTATGAGGTACTTAGTTTTCGTTTTGAATAAATGTAAATTTACCAAATTAAGTTTTAACAACCTCTGGCCCAGTCCATGAAAAATAAAATATAATTGTGGCTCTTGGTGTTATATATTATACAGTTCTATTACAAATAATTACACCCATTGACTTAAACATGTGTTTAACACAGTGCTGGCTGACAGTCGATCTAGCTATAATATCCAAGGAATCGGGATAAGTTAAGTGAATTTTAAATAAACCCACCATCAATTGGTGCTTTAGTAATAGGTCGTTTCAAAACTATTTTTTAATGTGTGTTCGTGCTGTTAAGTAGGCTACGTTTAGACCCAACATGGCTCTTTTCATACTTATGACACTACTTTTTAATGAGGACTGTGTTGATTCTTTTACTACAAATTATACGGTTCGTTTAGTTTACAAACAGTACAATTTTAAGGATTCTGATCTCGCATTTAGATGCAGACCTTAAGTAAAAAATGAAAGGTAATTTATTTCAATAACACTATGCTAATGTTTAAAAAAAGAATGTGTTATATTAAAGTGTATTAATAAACAAAATATAATACCATTAGTCCTACCTCGGAAAACCTTAGGTAATTTGAAACTTCTTGTAGATATTGGAAAGATGTGTTTTAAAAAGGATTCGATCCTTTAATATGAAGTCTCTTCTATTCTATGTGTAGTTTTTGTTATAATATGCAAGCTCTACAAGAATTAATTTACTTCCTCCCCAAAGCGAGATCTCTTTTAATAAAACAAGCCTGAAATGGGAAACAACGAATCTCTTCGGAGATTTAATTTTTTCCAAATAATATACACTTTAAACTGGGATAGTCATGCACACCATTGCTTTCAGGTAAGGTAATAAAAGTTAGTCCAACATCTTATCTTAGTCGGTAGAGTGTATGCCTACTAAGCTAAAGGTCCTGGGTTTGATTCCCAACATGACCGAAAAATGTATCATTGATTAAATGCGGGCTACCCCTTTCGCAATGACGAATTAATGGCTTAGGGTATGGGTGTTGTGTATGTGCTAAGCTTAAGGTAGTTAGGCGGAGGATGTTGGATGATGCACGTGGTCCTCCTGATACTAATTTGGTCAAAAAAACGTGAGGGACGTTAACAGATACCAACAAACGGTTTGTCACACAGAAATAAGCAAAACTTTATTGTAGAACCATATGATAACTGAAAAACCGAAGAGAGGTTCTGTTTTAACTTAAGCATTCGCAATTTCGTCTGTCCGCCCGTCTATATCTTTGTTACACGATAACTGTAAAATACGTGGACCAATCTTAACCAAATTTGGCATTGACATTCTTTGAGCCTAGGCAGAATAAATATGATTAAGATTGCTTTGCAAATGTTCTGACGGTTACAACGTAAATTATAATAAAGGTGAAGTTTATTTTAAAGTTTTAAAGCCAAAATTAAAATCGTCACTGTAATTTGTAAAAACCAAAATGTTTCTAAAGTCTAATTAATAAAAAATAGTTTTTAATTTTATATTATAGGCTCATTCCAGTAAGAATCGAGTATCAAGAAATCGAGGTAAAAATTTAAGAATCAAAATTGAGAATTGGAATTTAAAAACTGGTATCGTCCCATCTCTAATTATTATTATTATTATTATTATTATTATTATTATTATTATTATTATTATTATTAAATACACAATAGGCACATTGAAAATATTTGTTCTTTTCTTTCCTACAATACGATGCCGTTCACGGCTATAGAAAATTCTTAAATCATCCAGGGTGCATTTCGAGAAAGGCACATATTATTATTCTATGTACGCCACAACATACTATTGTTACTATACATTTTGTTATTTACATTACCATAATCGCGTTCTGAAGAATAAATGTGTGAATTTGTATTCATCCTCTATACTTTCTTCTAATTAGAGGCTTTCAGAACGCAATATAAATTATGTTGTTTTTAGCTGCGGTTTGTTAACTTTATAATAATTTACTGGTGAGCTTACCAGTACGCTATATTAGCCGTAGTGCGTACTTCAATGACTGTGGAATTCTGGGAAAGTATACATTTATAATCATGTCTTAAGAGTTAGATAATAATCCCTATGGCATATTTGCTGGTAAAAAATAAAGGAGAGTTCCAGGAAATGACCAGCTGGTGGAAACAGGGAAACAGGGAGAATATATGACATGGAGATCAACATTGAGAAGTCAAAAGTGATGGGGATTTCAAAAAAATTAATAGGAGCTGAAAATAAAAATTGGAAACCATGAGTTGAAAAGTATTAAGCAGTTAAAGTACCTGGGAAGTCTGCTAACAAAGGATATCTACTGCACGAAGGAAATTAGTTCAAGAATTGCCATGGCTAAGGAAGCTTTCAACAAGAAGAAGTTACTGCTAACCAGCAGGTTGAGTTTGGAACTGAGGAAGAATGATGAAATACTACATTTGAAGCACTAGGCTGTATGGAGCAGAAACTTGGACCTTCAGGAAGATGGAAAATAAATATTTGGAGAGCTTTGAAATGTGGTGTTGGAGAGGAGTTGAGAAGATCAGATAGACAGATAGGGTGACAAATGAAGAAGTCCTAAGAAGAGTGGATGAAAGGAGAACCATTTTGGATGTGATTCTTCGGTACAAAGCAGAATGTATTAGACACATCCTTAGGAGGAACTGTCTTCTGCACGAATTAATAGAAGAAAAGGTTGAGGGAAAGAGGAGCTTAGGAAGAAAGTGGATTCAAATATTGAATGACTTTAAGGAAATATGAAAATTCTGGGTACTGAAGGAGGCAGAGGACGGGATTAATTGGTGGTCTAAAGGAATGGACCTGACGTAAGACAGAACACCTAATAATAATAATAATAATAATAATAATAATAATAATAATAATAATAATAATAATAATAATAATTATTATTATTATTATTATTATTATTATTATTATTATTATTATTATTATTATTATTAAATACACAATAGGCACATTGAAAATATTTGTTCTTTTCTTTCCTACAATACGATGCCGTTCACGGCTATAGAAAATTCTTAAATCATCCAGGGTGCATTTCGAGAAAGGCACATATTATTATTCTATGTACGCCACAACATACTATTGTTACTATACATTTTGTTATTTACATTACCATAATCGCGTTCTGAAGAATAAATGTGTGAATTTGTATTCATCCTCTATACTTTCTTCTAATTAGAGGCTTTCAGAACGCAATATAAATTATGTTGTTTTTAGCTGCGGTTTGTTAACTTTATAATAATTTACTGGTGAGCTTACCAGTACGCTATATTAGCCGTAGTGCGTACTTCAATGACTGTGGAATTCTGGGAAAGTATACATTTATAATCATGTCTTAAGAGTTAGATAATAATCCCTATGGCATATTTGCTGGTAAAAAATAAAGGAGAGTTCCAGGAAATGACCAGCTGGTGGAAACAGGGAAACAGGGAGAATATATGACATGGAGATCAACATTGAGAAGTCAAAAGTGATGGGGATTTCAAAAAAATTAATAGGAGCTGAAAATAAAAATTGGAAACCATGAGTTGAAAAGTATTAAGCAGTTAAAGTACCTGGGAAGTCTGCTAACAAAGGATATCTACTGCACGAAGGAAATTAGTTCAAGAATTGCCATGGCTAAGGAAGCTTTCAACAAGAAGAAGTTACTGCTAACCAGCAGGTTGAGTTTGGAACTGAGGAAGAATGATGAAATACTACATTTGAAGCACTAGGCTGTATGGAGCAGAAACTTGGACCTTCAGGAAGATGGAAAATAAATATTTGGAGAGCTTTGAAATGTGGTGTTGGAGAGGAGTTGAGAAGATCAGATAGACAGATAGGGTGACAAATGAAGAAGTCCTAAGAAGAGTGGATGAAAGGAGAACCATTTTGGATGTGATTCTTCGGTACAAAGCAGAATGTATTAGACACATCCTTAGGAGGAACTGTCTTCTGCACGAATTAATAGAAGAAAAGGTTGAGGGAAAGAGGAGCTTAGGAAGAAAGTGGATTCAAATATTGAATGACTTTAAGGAAATATGAAAATTCTGGGTACTGAAGGAGGCAGAGGACGGGATTAATTGGTGGTCTAAAGGAATGGACCTGACGTAAGACAGAACACCTAATAATAATAATAATAATAATAATAATAATAATAATAATAATAATAATAATAATAATAATAATAATAGTATATTACCCAAGAATTATTGTAGACCTGTATTGCTTGGATTTGTATCAATCAGGTTACTTATTCAATTATAATCAATATCACATCTCTTCTGTTAGATAAAATGACCATGCTGAGGTAGATGGAATTTTACCTATCGATTACATTTTTCACACGTTGATTTGTTATTTTAAAACATGCGTTGATCCAATACATTAATGTATCTTATAATTTTCATAATATTTTATATTTATACAGCTCTTTTATAGACATATGCCCTAAGAGTATGAGACATTAACATTTATATAATTCAACGGTGTGGGGATAAATAATATTATGTTTTTTGTGTTAATAAGCACACCCTGATTCTGATTATGACACACGACTTAAGTATATTTTTATAATTCTATCGGACGCTAACTAAATAAAATTTTGACAGTTAAAATTATTATTATTATTATTATTATCAGTAAATCAAATACTATAAACTTTCACAGTACCACGTCCAAGATATCCCCATTTTTCAATAATTTTGACCCGAGTATCTCTTTATCTTGAAAGCGTTTTCACCAATATAAAAATTATTGAAAATCTTAAAACTTAATCTTAAATATGAGTATTTAGTCCTATTATTATTATTATTATTATTATTATTATTATTATTATTATTATTATAATAATTATTAGGTGTTCTGTCTTACGACAAGTCCATTCCTTTTGTCAGTGAACTTAGACCGCCAATGCGCCCTGTCCTCTGCCTCCTCCACCAGCTCCCAGAATTTTCTTCTTTCCTTCAAGTTATCAAATATTTGAATCCTACTTCCTCCTATGCTCCTCTTTCCCTCAACCTTTCCTTCTATGACGTCGTGCAGACGACAGTTCCTGTTAAGGATGTGTCCAATCCAGTTTGCTTTGTATCAAAGAATAACATCCAAAATAGTTCTCTTCTTACCCACTCTTCTAGCCATATTTATTAATTCTAACGAGTCACGCATTGTGCCAGAAGGGAATTAATGACTGTGAAAATAGTTTGAGTTACTTTCAAACTTCTTATTTAGGTAACTAAAATTAATTTAACAATGATATTAAACAACCTATAAGAGTAAAGTCATGTGAGTAAACGAATGGTGTAAAACACGTGAAGATATAAATAATGCTGCCACAATCACCACAAAATTATCCGTTTGCAATAGTCAACTACCACAATTACCACCATCACATAATCTCTTTCCTTCAAGGATGGGTTAGTGTGTCGTCTAGCATGACTTTAAATTAACGACAAAATAAGTATATACATATTATAGCTTTTGTATTTACATCTATGTAAAGTCCTAGTGCAACTTATGTCTATAGGTTTGTGGCAATCTCATGGTGCAGAGGTCAAATACATTTATAGTCCCATTTCCTGAACTGTCCTCGCCTACTGATCATTTAAATAACTGGGCAAAAAATAGGCCAGTTCATGAATTGTGCAGCACTTATTAATGTTAATGAACTATTGGCCATTTCATGAACTGGGTAGCTCCAATCCTTAACCAATTCATGAAGTGGACGAGTTTTTGCCCAGTCCGTGAAATGGAAAATCTAAGAACAGGTTTGTTCTTTAAGTTAATAACTTTTAATTGTTTTAGAATGGAAGGTTAGGTTCAGTTAGATTGGGTTAGTTTAGTATAATATCTTAAAACGAATTTCAGTTAAGATTGTAGAAAATAGTACAATAAGTTCCAGTTCATGAAATGGGCAAGAGTTAATGCAATTTTAGCCAAGTTTGTGAAGTGGTCAAGCGAAGAAGTCAGTTCAAGGAATGAACACAAATTTGCCAAATTTATTATATGGGTAGTTCTACTCTTGGGTTGTAACAAATATAGTACAGTTGGAAATATTCGAATACATAAGCAGTGAGATTAAGTCAAAATACATCTAAAACACTAAAATTAAAATGAATGAATGCTCATACGAAGTCATTATTTACGGTTTAAAAACTACCATACTCCTTTTTTCCGTGGTCTTTTTTTTGATTCTCACTGCATCTTACCGCCCGTTCTGACTTTCTGACTATACGTATATGTACTAATTGCGCTAGTCTGTTAGGGTTGAGGAAGTGTACCCACATTTGCATGGAGGGAGAGCATAAAGCCATTTAGGATAAACCACCCTCAATATACCTGACCAGGATTCGAACCCTGATCTTCCCATTATTGTTAGTCAAGCAAACAAATGTGTAGCTATAAAAATCTTACGAGTGAAAGATAAGGCTTATAGAAAGTGGGAAGAAAACTAAATATTTGTTAAGAATAATATGATGATGTTAATGTCATTTTCTCAATCGTCTAAGAAACCAAAGTCTAAGATTACCTATGTATTTTAAAACTTAACAAGGCCAATAAACTATATGTATGTAATATAAATATTTATTTGTGATTAAAAAAAAAAGATTGATTCTTTTACCAATCCATGGATGTTGAAATGAATGGCTAAAATTAAAATCTGGATTAAATAATAATGTATTTAAACCTTTTATATTTTTTACATAAAAATTTTTGATCAAAAAAGTATGTTTATTCAGAGCCTTATACTAGTGAACAAGTTAAAAAAAAATTCAGGCCACGATCACATTTTTTTGATAATTGTGAAAACATGATGATGGTACTTTTGACTAGCTCATTACTGTCCTCTACGCTCCAGTGGTAAAATGAGCAGTTGTAAGAAAGAATTCTCAGCTCCAATGCAATAACCAAATGACATTGGTCAAGATGCATTATTATAACACAAAATAGAAAAAATGTAGTAAATTAGATGGTAGATTCTGGGTAAAGTATTGAAGGTCACATTTATTGGTTACATTCAAACATAGCTCATTATGTAACCAAGAATACAAACAATTCATCTGGAACTGACACAAGTTTCACACAAACGATGATAAAATAACATCCTTACAAATCAAATTAATTTCCAAATGAGAGGGTGTGTGGTGCAAAAAAAAAAAGGACCCCATAATGACTACTCGGTTACCTGACACATGCTTCGTAGTCAGCATTCAGTTTATGTTTTTGGTGTGAATAATAAGTAAACCAGTAAATCAAAACTTTATACACCGTGGTTTGGGTTTGCGTTTGCTATACCATAGGAAATAAGGCACCACGTTGTAGCTATACACTTGTGGTTGACTCTTCAAAATGAATTAAAACTATGGTACTTATACAGTATATCGTTACAAAATTTTATATTCAAGTAAAATTTAATTGATTTTATTATAGAGGCCCTAAAACACTTTAAGCTGACGAAAAAGTTTTACTATGTACTACATTCAGTAAGTTCACATTGTTAAGAAGTAGTTGGAAAGTATTTAATATAGTATGTTTCACTTAAATGGATTGAATTAACAACAACATTAATACATCAATGAAATACATTAATAAAGTAATATCATTTCAGATGGTGGTGGTAGAAATACTACCTGTATTCATTATTTATCTACAAGATGCTTTAAAATTTAATCAATATCCTATCTTATAGGGATGTGAAAAAAGTATTGATACTTTACTATTATTGATATTTTCCTTTCGATACTAGTATTTTTTACTCGATAATTTTTTTCCGATACTTTTACTGATATCAGTACTCACACTCCGGTATCGGATCACTATCGAAAGAAACAACTTTCTTGTTATCTTCACCTTAGCTGTGATTAAATGTTTACTAGGGTGGACTGTGGAGGAAGAACAAATGACACTATTTCTCAATTCTCACTCATTTTCTGCATGACAAGCAAGAAACAACTCTAGCATTCAATCACTTTTAGCTCATAATAATTATTATTCATACCTGTTCTTTCATTTTGTTTATCAATACAGACTGATGCCTGACCTTGAGACGGGCTGACTGGCAAAAAGTCTACTACCCTTTCGTTTATCAACTATCGCGGTCATCAAAAACTAAAGAAAATAAGCTTTTGTTGAGCTCATTTAGCTCAGTCAACTCAAGGGTGCCCCAAGCAGACGAAGTGTATGTGTGTTGTTTAAGCATATGAAGCAGGGCAAGGCGTCCATACTTCTATTGTTGATCAATATTAATAAATAATCTATCTTGATAGCGTATTTAAACGACGAATGTAGTTAAAAAATGACAAGGCATCTCCATCATACAATACTATCTATCTACCATACCTTCCAAGTTCCAACACATAGCATATACGTGATATTATGGTTAAATTATTATAATTTTCAGTGTTTAAATAAATATTAAAAAAAATTTATTATGATGTATAAGATGAAATTATTATTAATTGATAAAAAACATTTTTCCGGATTAAAATTCCAATACTGATACTTACTGCTATCGGAACTTTTCTCTCGATACCAGTACGGTATCGATATTTTTCTTCCGATACTTTTAATGAGTATAGTATCGATACTTTTTTTCGATACCATATCCCTATCCTATCAAAAGCCATTCCGACTAGTCCAGTGATTGAGATTAAACCTAGCAAACAAAAGTCAGCAAAACTAAGGGTGCTTTTAATAAGAAAAAAGCATACCATTTAATTTTCTAGTCTAGTTAAAAACGAATTTTTCCTTTTTATAATGATGTATTTGATATTAAATCATGGTGGTTTTAACACCCGATAATTGTTTTGATTAATTATTGGTTCCTATGAAAGAGCTCTTCCCAGAACAACGAGATGATCTTTAAATATCAATCAATTTGTACTTTTCTCAAACTAATATGATAAAGCCTTGAAAGCAAAACCAGATATTTTTGGCCTTGAAGAACACAATTTTTTGTCCAATGATGTGATACCTTGTTTGTCGGTTATAGCATACGTAATAGCCATTTAGAAACATAGAGAGCTTGAAAATATTAGAATTCTACCTTCATGATAAGACTTTTCCTCCAAATCCCTTCATCGGAATCTTCGACTGACATCTGGAATTAAACAAACTAGGGTAAAATTGCTACGTTAAATTATATTATCATAATATATATATTTAAAATGAGAATCCTTATTCCTCGCACTTTTTTTAACATGTCAAATCAACAATGTCCTTGAACAAGCTGGTATTTTGGTCTCGCTCTGTGGTTTCAAAGTACCCTAATCAGTATACTCAACTCTATACAAACGACTGCTGAGATCGATTTGCTTGTGGAAAAGTTCCGACACAAGACATTTATAACTGGTTGTGAAATGCAATCTATGGAATGAAGCTTACAAACATTTTCTTTGTCATCAGTATACTTCCAACGAAGCAATAATAGTAGCCTTTGAGCTAGTACTGTTTAGTGGTATTACTTGACAACCAAGTTTATATAATTGATCAAGAGGTAACTTAGTTTGAACTTTTTGATAAGGAAAATATATCGTGCAAAATTAGTAATGTATGTATGCAGTATTATATAATGTTTTAATAATTAAGTTAATTACAAAAGATTTACTAAAGTGCAGTTATTAGCGCTTTTGACAACACTTTTAGTGAATGAACTCCAACTACTTGTACCTCGCTTTTAAAAAATTACGTAAATACTGAATTTGGAACCAACAAGGATTGAAGCGAAGGTATCTCTAAAGATATTGGATAATGGATTCAATGAGCCTCGATAATATCTTCTGAGATTCTAGTTTGAGACTTGAATGTATCTTCTAAATCTAGGTTTAACCATACATATGAAAGTTCTGGAATGTTTTTTAAGAGCTTATAACATCTGATCTAAGGTTTGAATGGCTATCCACATTAAGGATGTTTGGAATATATGAATAATTCACTTTCACGATTGATAGTCTGAGGTCTGATCATTTAATTTGTCCTTGAAGAGAATAAGTAGCTAATAGCACACTAACAGTAAACCATGCAATAAAAAAGTACTACAGGCATACAAAAAGTGAGCGACCATTTTGAAAGACCTTCAATGTGACCAGTTTTCAGGCCAACCTTGGTCGTTGAAACCGTCAACACGCACATCACAATCTTAACAAGTGCAAGTTTAAGAAGAGAATATTTGACATTATTTACCAGCTTCACACACAGTATATTCACCCTCTAGTGCAAGCCAAACTAAAGGGACAAGATGAGAGGGCTGAATAGTGATGAAATTCGGCCAAGTTAGGTGAACAAGAGGAGGCTGGTGAAAATTTCCAGGATTCACAAGAACACTAGATAAACAAGGGGAACAGGAGAGAGGTGAATAGTTCCAGGATTTCCAACGACAGTAAATAGAATAGAAGGTATCTTAATAGCTAGCTTGGGTTAATAGTGCCAATATTTGCAAGTACACTAAATAAGCTAGGGAAACGGGAAGAAGCAGGTAAATAGTAGGGAAACGTGCAAATACACTGACTAAACTAGGGGAAGTAGATGAGCTGGTCATTAGTGCCAGAAATGGAATGTTAACTACCCGAAAATGGGGACAGGAGGAGGTAGGTGAATAGTGCCAGAACTGTCAAGAAAATTTTCCTTACCATAAAAACAAGAAAAGGTGGGTTTTAACTACTTGGATTGGTAAGAAAACTGTCTAAACATGGAGAGCAAGAGTAAGGGATAAAAGCCAGATCTGGTGAACCAGCTTTTCAAAAAGTGAACATTTTTAAAATGGCCTTAACGATTTGGTTCCAAATGAATACCTTAAGAGTGTTTCACATTACAAATAAACCTATGAACTTAGTTTAGAGTCATATATCAATAAATTGATGTTTAATGATGAGTGATTTTTGAAAAATAAAATTATCTCGAAATTAGCTCAATTTGATTATGGATACTTTACTGATGACTTTTTTTAATTGAGTATATTAAAAAATCTCTATGGTATCGGGGGACTGTTTTACATTTACCAATAATAAAGTATATTTATTTATTTAAAACAAATTAATCTAAGCGTAGTTTACATAAGACAAATTAAAGAAAGTTTGAGTTTTTTTTAAATTGACCTTGAGGATGGAATTTAAAATGGGAATATGAAAATAGTTTTTCATAATGAATAAGAATTTTTTAAAATTTTTATAGATAAAATAGTTTAAGGTAGTTAGCAAATAATCAAATTTAATTTTTTTTAAATATATTTGAATTTTTTAAAAATTTATCTATGAAGATCAACAAGATGATGGGCTTGTTTTTATGAATAAAAATATAATTAAGAATAATTTAACTAAAACCCATGTTTAAAAATTATCTTCGAAGCCATTATGCATAATTTGAGAAAGTTTGTGCGATTGTGTAGTACAATTTTTTTTTATCCCCATGTATTACCACCTGTTCGTGCTATACACATATATGATAGTTAATAGAATGGGGTAGGGACGAGGAAGGAAGTATTTTGGAGGTAATATACCCACATTTGCGTGGAAGAAGAGTAGAAAACCATTTAGGAAAAACCACCCTTAGTAGATCCGACCGGAATTCAAGCTCAGATATCCCCGACCACAGAAGGCCAGTATAACACGAGCACTTTACACTATTCAATCACTGAAGGGGGCTTTATTTTTTATTTTTCCTTTGGGGTACTACTTAAGATCCTACCTTACAGCCTATTAACAGAGATATTAAACATAATTATGACTACGCTCGAACCAGAAATCTCGTCGACATTCTTCATTTGACAACAATGAATTTGGGGTCAGTTTAATATATTTTCCATTCATAAAATAATAAATTACTTTTCAATTTATTTGTATTTGTTAAGGCATTGTAAAAATATTTCAATGGTCTCAATCTCACTTTTTACTAAAGTAAAATACAGAAAACCTTAGATTATTCTATTAGGTTGATGCAAGAGAGTAGGAATGTATTGACATTGAACGGTACAATGTGGCTATTAGAATACGAAGATGATTTATATTTGTTGGGCAATAGCCAGGAAGGTGTTGCAAGAAATGCAAATATTTTATTAGAGGCTAGTAAGGAATCAGGTTTAGAAGTGAACGCTTAAAAGACTAAGTATATGATCACAGAAAAAACACAGCTTTTTAATGAGTTTAAATATATAGGGACCATTTTAACTTGCACTAATAAGATTACATAGTCCGACACCTTAGCTCAGTCGGTAGCGTGTCTAGCTACTGAGCTATGGGTCCCGGATTCAATTCCCGTTATGTCTAAAAATTTATCATTGATGAAAATATGTGTTTATTCTATCACATTGATAAATTAATGGCCAGGGACTGGATTTTGTGTCTGTCCTTGTCTAAAATTAGATTATAGTACATATGAAGCTACGATAAGCCTAGCCAGAAGGCAGTGGGAAAATATATGGCTTGAATAAAAAACTGACCCACGCCATAGACTGGAAAACGTAATGGATGTAAAAAAACTAATGATATTAGAATGAAAATAAGGAAAAATTATAAAATCGGAAAATGCTCTCTATTACTCAGTTACTAAGTTGTTGATATATCGCCTGCTTTCAAGGAATTTAAAACTCAGAATATACAAAAAAATAATTTGACGGTTGTTCTTTATGGTTTTGAACCATGGACTCTTACATTACATGATGAAAAGAAAATGTAAGGTATTCCAAAACAGGGTGTTTAGTAAGATATTTGGTCCAAAATAAGATGATAATATTGAGGAGGGGAGGAGATTACATGATTATGAGCTACATACCCCTTACTCATCACAATAAATTGTTGGGAAAATCAAGTCTCGAAGATTACGGTGGGCAGGACGTTCAACGCGAATTAAAGATGCTACCTACAAGCGTGTTCACTGTATTGACTAGCACAACCACTGGGAAGAGACTATTGGAAAGACCTAGACGTAGATGGGAGGATAGCATTAGAATAAACCTGAAAGAGATAGTGTGTAATGAGGTGGACAGGATAGAACTAGCTCAAGGAAGGGATAGGGTGTAATGAAGTGGACTGGATATAACTAGCTCAGGATAGTGATAGGATGTAATGAGATGGACTGGATATAGCTAGTTCAAGATAGCGATAGGGTGTAATTAGGTAGACCAGATGGAACTAGCTCAGAATGGGGATAGGGTGTAATGAGGTTGACTGGATATAACTAGTTCAATATAGGGACAGGGTGTAATGAGGTGGACTGGATATAACTAGTTCAGGATAGTGATAGGGTGTAATGAGGTGGACTGGATAGAACTAGTTCAGGATAGGGGTAGGGTGTAATGAGGTGGACTGGATAGAACCACCTCAAGATAGGGATAGGGTGAAATGAGGTGGACTGGATAGAACTATCTCCAGATAGGGATAGAATGTAATGAGGTGGACTGGATAGAACTACCTCAATATAGAAAAGGGTGTCATACTTTTTTAAGTGCGGCGGCTATGAAATTTCGAGTTCCTAATGCGATAGGGTAACTAAGGATACAGAAAACTGTATCACAAATCACGATACGACATCTGGTTTGAGTTGTATTACCTGTATAACTGGGTACGTCATTGGGTGTGATGGGTTCCTAAGCTCCAGTTTTATTTATGACCCTCCTCTATTTGTTTATCTGTAGGCTCCTAACTGTATTTCAGTTTGCACCTTCATTGTAAGGAGGTTTCCTAGTTGCTGTTATGCCAATGGCTGTGTCTGATTAGCCTGAGTTCTACATACTTGTGCACTTTACTTTCACACGTCTTTAATCCAACACGCTTTTTGTGAACTCAAGTGTATAGGGTGAATAGTACTTTCCAAACATTACAGTACACTTGGAGCTACCTGGTGGCCACTTCTGAAAGATGCGTTTTCATGGGAACCAGATTGTTTTAAAATATATTTTATTTATTTTTTATTGGAGGTATTTAACGTGCACTTTCTGAACTGAATGATTATATTAGCACACAACTCAAAAAATTTATTAAATTTAGAACCGACACAACATCCAGCCCCCGGGCCTTTGATTCATAACTGTGAAAGGGAAAACCCACATTTCATAAATGACAGATTTTTCGGTAATTCCGGGAATCCAAACTGAAACTCTTAGCTTAGCAGGAGGATACGATACCGACTGAGCTAAGGTGTCCGGCTTAATTTTTTAATGGTGTTTTGTCTATGATGCCATAAGTGCACTCTATATTGGTAATATTGCACTATTTATATATGTAAATGGTTATTTTACTGTCACTAATCTACTTATATTAATGCAATATTATTCTTAAATAGTTATTATTTTTATTTTAATTATACATATTGTTTAAACTAAAACTATATTTTTTTAAAACTATAATTTAACACTACAGATATAAACTTTGCCAACTAACACAACCAAATGAACAAGAAACATATAAAATACTTTTGGTTTAGCAGTATACATGTATTTATTTAATTTAAATCGATATGTATTTTAACTGATTGTTTTACATTTATTTGATATATTTAACGTCCCCTTTCCACACCAACTGATTATATCGCATACAAAAATATCTATGAGCGAGAGTGAAAGGGCCTACCAATTTTTCCGGAAAAGTTATTGTTACATACCTTCCAGGTTCCTTTTATAATGTATTCAATTTGTTTTCAGTACTTTTTCCAATGTGTAACACTTGGGTCAATTTTAATGTGTGTAATGGTAAGATTACCATAGGATTTTCCCCACAAACTTGTGTTTTACTCTAAGAGTAGACGTGGAGTAGGGGATAGGGGGAGTTTTAAAATAAAGAGTTCTGCCCTCCAACCCAAAGGGGAGTCCAAGGATTCTTTACAGGAAAATGGTGGAAGAAAAATCGATCCACCTAGAAGATATTCGAAAAATACTAAAATTTAGATGATTCTAGAAGCTTTTCGGAGTAGTTCTTGTCTGAATTTTTTTTTAATATAGATGCTCAAGAATTTGGAATAGTCTTTGCCCGAAGATTTTTTTGAAAATTACATGCTACTAAAAGTAATTTGGTATTGTTCAAATTTGATACTTTTTTTAAAATTAGATGCATCCACAAGATATTTGGAATGGTACTCTCCCAACAAACTTTTAAATTGCATGCTTCTAGAAATTATTAGGAGTGGTGCTCTGATGTCAAATTCTTAACAATTTATTTGAGGTGTTCATTTTAGAAGGGGCTGGGGGAAAAAATAGGGCAGTACCCCCCTTCCTGGGTGTACCACTGCACCTTAGACCATGCGACCACCGATGCGGGTCACTATGTCTTAACGGTTCGAGATCTGACTCAAGTTCCAAGATGTCCTCACTTAGAAATACAATCAATATTGACCGGCACGAGTTAGCAAATAACGTTGGCTACATTATGTCTCGAACTAGAAGATTGCAGTTGTGTGGAAACAGGAAAATGTGGTCGAACAGTCATTCGTGAAACACTTGGTTTGTCAACTATTTACTTTGTATGAACACATACTGTAAACCCATTTAGCTTATTTGACTGGGATGACATCAATGTGGAAAACCAAATCGATGCTCTTCCCCGTAGCTGAGTGGTTCGGGTTTATTGGGTGCCCTTTTAAAGGGGTTATTAAATAAACTAATAGTTAGAGATTAAACTTATTTTAATCTTTCAGAATTTCTGGGACGTAGATGTTGGTGGATAGGTGGGCTCTTTTATTTATTTATTGTTTTTAAGTTATGTGCTATTATCTATAGCTGAGCCTATTCAGAACTGCAACATTAAAAGATTTTACCCACTTGTGTGTTTGAATGATCTAAGGCAGAGGTGGGCATATTGAAAGTGTAAGAAGTGCGAAATTTGAATATGCTATTTTCTGACAAGTTGCAGAAACATTGGCCAAATCTGAACTCAATGCACATCTTAGCATCGCCTCCAAATCGACATCAACAATTCAACATCTGCATTTTACTTAATGAATTCCATTTCACGTAGAGAAAGACGATTCACACACCCACATCGATACACACATGGACGATAATTTCTAAATGCTCGATTTCCAAGTTGGAAGTTCGTTGTCAGTCAGAAGAGATTTCCACAGATATGTGACTGAAGAGTTATGATAAATTTGGAATTGTTCCAGACGGCAGATCATCTTCAAACCCACACTTGCTCAATGACAGAAGGGTGGAAATTTCTTTGCTTGAGTTTGAAATATCCAAGTGCCGGACCGAGGATTGGGCCCCGGATCCCAGCACAAAAATTCGACACCTTACCCCTAAACAATAAACAATTTTAACTACTTGTAATTTTGAAAATGACATATGCACACGGGAATAGAAACCGGGACTCTTGGATACAATAAGCTTACATTGACCTATCCTTAGTTCGACTCTTTTATCCAGGTGTCTTTTTTTAAAAAAATATAAGAATATGATATTTGATGTGGCTATTTCCCTAACTTAAAAATGATTTCCATCTTCAAAGGTGGGCTATTATTTTTATCACCGTGTCCTACTACCTGTTCATGTTATTAGCATATAAAATTATTCTAATTGGGTAGGGATGAGATAGTAAACTTTTAGAGCTAATCTACCCACATTTGCGTGAAAGTAGAGTGGGAAACCATTTAGGAAAAACCACTCTCAGTAGACCCAACTAGTATTTGAACCCTGATCTCAGGAGACTCTAACGCGAGAGTGACCCCTTGGAGTGACCAGTGTTTCTCAAACTCTCTTCAGTCGCGTACCCCTTTTGGGGCCATAGCCTAAACAACGTACCCCTTATATCTATTCGTAACAATAGAAAAAAGAAAAAAACAAATATCTACTATCTTTTAAACGGCACTTAAAATTTTTTAAGAAAATATTAGTGTAGCTAAGTAAATGGTTGCTCCAAAGTCCATACAACATTTTTTTGATAAGTTAAAGCCACGACAGAGAGAAAGAAAGGCGTATAAAATTTCATTACATCTCGTCAAATATGCGTTAATTTGATTAGAAAACTCATTATTATTAAAAAACTATTTAATAATTAATAAAACTCAGTGGTATATTGCGTGCCCCCTTAAATCCTTCCCTTACCCCGAGGCAGGTGCGGATTCAGATAATTTTCATAGGGGGGTCATAATTATAAATAACATAGTTACTTACAATGTTATATTTCTGTTTAAAGCCATTTAATAGTTTCTCATTCATATTTGATCCTATGTATGTTTTAAACCGTGGTCATCCTCTCCAATTTTTTAAAATAAGATAGTTTTTATAAACTATTTAGAATGGACCTCCTCCAACAATTTTTTGAAAAATGGTTCATTATAAAAATAATGAGTGGTCTTCACCTTGATTTTTTAATTAGATTCTTTTATAAGCCATTTAAAGTGTTCCTCACCCAGAAATGTTTAAAATTTGGATGCCCCCTCAAAGCTATTTAAAGTGATCCTCACCTTAATTCTTTACAATAGTTAGATACCTCTAGAAGATAATCTTTGAAGTTGTCTTCCACCAACAAAATTTTGAAATTTTTATTATTTCAGAAACTAGGCTATTTGTGGTGGTCCTCGCCTGAAAATTCTTCAAAATGAACTGCATCTAGAAGCTATTTGGAGTTGTTCAACCCTAGACATGTTTGAAATTTGGATGACCTAGGAAGCTATTTAGAGCTCTTCCCTGACTTTTCTACCAGTTAGATGCCTCAATCTAGTAGTTATTTGAAGTGGTCTTCTCCGGCAAATTTTTGATAATAGAATGCATCTAGAAATCATTCGGAGTCTAATATAAGGCCATTTTCAGCTTTATATTCGATAATATTAGAGGATTTGAAATATATATAGGGGTGAATTTATTCCAGGGAGGGGAAAATTATTTCCAGGGGGCTGAGTTCCCCCACTGTTCCAGCGCTCCTGCCGTCCACACATACTTTATATTCGGTATTCATGGATGAACTGCTCTCAGGTGATTATTAGTCTTCTTTGACGATTATTAGTCTACCGTCTCTATGCGGAACAATGTTCGCTACTCGCTATGCACGATAAATATTAGTATATGAAAGCACATATTTTTTCCACGCTTGCGTGAGTCATATCGAACATTGAATCAACGTGGACGAATGTGGACCCAGCTTAAGAGGTGTCTGCGCGTAAATGATAAAAAATGGTATGGTTTATCTATGTTGTATTTTCTTTCTAAAATGTGAACTTTCATTTCGTTTTTTGTACTAATTTTATAACTTTCACAGAGGGGTCAACTGACCCTTTGACCCCCCCCTCCCCCTCTGAATTCGCGCCTGCCCCTAGGGGTACGCGTTCCACAGTTTAAGAAACAATTCCTTAGACCCTGTGGCCACTGAGCTTCACTATTCCATCATGATTAATTGTAAAAGCTTTAGCTTTCTCCAGTTATACCAAGGTATTAGTCCTAAATGGTTTCTCACTCTACAGCCTCGCAGGTACAAGCAAGTAGGTACAATTTCCTTTAAATTCCATCTCCCTCATCACTACCTATATTAATGTAAGTATGCAAGTATCCTAAATTAGTGTATTGAAAAATAAATAATAGTTGGTGTTTATTTTCATCCAATACAGTTTTTAGCTTAAATTTGTTGTATGACAAACATTAAAAGTTTAAGCTCTGATTTTTAAGCAAAAATAATTAATCTCTTTTGAACTATGACAGTTTTATCTAGAAATCAGACTTTAAAACATACCTCAATTGAATAAGTAACTATATAAAGCTTATTCTCCGGTGTTACTATATTTATATATCAGAAATAATCGCCTAAGGCAGTGGTTACCAACCTAGGGGCGTGAAGAACTTTTAAGGGGGCGTGGAACAATTAGTAAATAACGTTAAAAAATCATCTAAGAATTGAAGACCTATTTTGTTTCAGTTCCTTTTTCAAAGTAGATAGGCTTCTTGCGGTATTGGCACACAGGCCACCAGTTTTTATTCATCCATTAAGTGACCAGTCGAAAGCATGACGCTCGTGCGCATGCACTTGTTTATTTTCAACCCCGAAAGCCTCAGATTCCCCCCCCCCTCCCCCCAATTATCCTATCCACCCAGGTGACCTGGTGGTCTAGGGATAAGGTGTCAGACTTCTGTGCTGAGGGTCCGGGGTTCAATCCTAGGTCCCGGCACAGATTTATCTGATTGCCAAACCCTTCCTTCACCTCTGACAAGACGTGTATTAATCACAACTTGTGAATGTGAGGAATGCCAGGCCTCTACCGTGGTTCGGATTCCACGTTAAACTGTAGGTCCTCCATTTCATCTCACAATCACCCTACCATTGCACATTAGCGTAAGTGCGTATAACCCGAACGGGTAGTAAGACGCGGTGCTAATAATAATAATCCTATCCACCCTCCCTCTTAGCTACCATTGCGGCGAAGAACAGCGCTACCGAATTTTCAACTATGACTCTCATAAAAACTAAAAAGCGTTGTCGACTTGAAGTGAAAAACGATTTTCTGTGTGCTCTGTCAAATATCAAACCCAATATTCAAGAATAGATCAAAACAAAACAGTGCCAATTATTACTCTAATTTTGTATTTAATTCCGGTCAGATGTAATGAGAGAGTTTTTATTACTTGATTTCCACCCTCCCTCAACGCAAATTATGATACACTTCCTCTAAATTCAACCTTCCTAAGTAAATGTTATTTAGGTACAATAACATGGCAAACACAAATCATATCGAAAATCTAAGGTGACATTTTAAAATGTGTGCAAAATATTCAAACAATTTACATTTTAAAATAATTACTTATATAATTATTTATTATTAGGTGTTCTGTCTTACGACAGGTCAAATTTATTTTGTCAGTGAACATAGACTGCCAATGAAACTTGTCCTCTGCCTCCTCCTTCAGCTCCCATAATTTTCTTATTTCCTTCAAGTCATCCAATATTTGAATCCTCCTCCTTCCTAAGCTCCTCTTTCCCTCAACCTTTCCTTCTATGATGTCGTGCAGAAGACAGTTCCTCTTAAGGATATGTCCGGTCCAGTTTGCTTTGCGCCGAAGAATCACATCCAAAATGGTTCTCTTCTCACCCATTCTTCTTAGGACTTTTTCATTTGTCACCCTGTCTGTCCACCAGATATTCTCAAGTCTTCTCCTGCACAAGAAATCATATAATATATATCGCTTGGACAAATATTAATTACATTATAGTTAATGGTGCTTTGAGATGCGTTGCAGATGTTTAGAAATCTCACATTATTTAATAAGTTGTTTAATATTTTTAAATATCGCTTTCAACAAAATGTAGGTGAAAATTATAAGCAGGTCTCTGACCAGTTAAAAAGTTAAAATTTTTAGCTTAAGTTAAAAAAAAAGGCGTTTAATGCGAAAATGTGTACACCTGAGATTAAAGATATAGCCTTCATCTATCAAAATAATATAGTCATGATTTGATAGGGTCACAAAAGAACTTCTTAAGATAACGTGAAATTGTTTATGGGGTCTTATGTAACTTATCATACATTTTAAAAAAAACACTCTAAACCTAAAATTTAAACTTTTTATCTGGGCAGATCCTGCACCTACATTTTGGCGGAAACAATATTAAAAATTTCAAACCACTTCCAGGATTTCTAAAGGTATTTTTTGTGCTCTCCCATGTAGCACCCTTCAGGAGACAAAAAATTATTAATAATTCATAAAGTATTTTGCAAAACCTAAAATTGAAATTATATCTTATATTTTTTTTATAACCGCGTCTTACTACTCATTTGAGTTATAGAAGCGCATATGTTCTAATTTATTTAATGTATTATAGATGAGGAAGGTTGAATTTGGAGGAAGAGTACCAGAAATTTCCGTGATGAGAGAGTGAAAAACTATATAGGAAAAAACACACCGTCAGTACACCCGAATGGGATTCGAACCTTGATCTCCCCACCATCATCAGTCTAGTATAACATGAGAGTAGCGCGTTAGAGCATCTGACCTCCAAAGTGGGTATTTTCTAATTTAAAGTGACAATGGGCTCATTCTAACCCTTTCCCTCCTCCAATAGTTAAAAGAGACCCGCTTTAGTGGCCCCATGGTATGAGGCGTCACTCTCATGTTAGACTAGACTACCGATGACAGGGAGGTCAGGTCGATGTTTGAATCTCGATCGGGTGTATTGAAGGGAATTTCTCTAAAATCGTTTTCCACACTGCCTCCACGCAAAAGTGGGTAAAATTACTCTGAATATAGCCTTCTTAATCTATAAAACCATTATCGTAATTAGTAAATAAGCGTATAACCCGAACGGGTAGTAAGACATGGTGCTAGAGAAAAAAGTTAATATCTAGTGATGCATATGCATCGCCGTAATGATACTTATAAAATTTGATTTAAAAGAATGCAATCAAATCTGAATGGTGCTGCACTTTTTGTACTTATGTTTACATAATCGACGCTCACTACACTTCCTCCTTCCCTCCTTTCTTTAGAAATACATCCACGAAGCGGAAGAACGAATCTATAATGGATGAAGTCACCCGCGGGGCCGTGTGTAACACAGATAATCCACTCTGATGAAAGAGGTGTCACTTTCTAACAGAAACACGAGCGTGGAATGCACCACGCTTCTTTCTCCATCCAGGGACGTTTTGGTCCTGTGTACAAGGACATTTTTCATGTATCCCGTTAGGTAAATTTTCTTTGACAGATAATTAAGATCTAGTCCTAAATATCCTGCCGAAGAGAAGACTGTTACGCTTGCATAAGGGCTTAAATGAAGTTGCAAAATACCACAGACTGCAGTGGGCTGTGTGAAATAATACTTGTTTTATGAACTCGTTTACTTTGATCTGGTATGAATGGAATTACTCAATTTCCTTAGGTGTATGATACTACTACAGGATGGAAAGGAATTAATTTAGTTAAGATAATTGAGGGAAAAAATAGTGGATTGAATACCAGAAACTAGTCATTCGTATTTCTTTTGGATAAATTGTGCACTTAAAAACTCCTGTAATAGAATAAGCAGATTATTTAGATTTGTTAAGTAATATTAAGGCTGCCGTTTCAAGAAATTAAGGAATTTGACTAAAGGTCAACAGGGTAATAGGTTTAGAAGTGAACGGTGAAAAGACTAATTATATGATCAACAGAGAACACAGATTGAGGACTATAATTTAGAGATTACTGCAAAAATAATATCATTTGACATGGTTAAGTAGTTCAAATATTTAGCAACAATTTTAACTAGAAATAACGATATTAAAGTGGAAATTAGTAAAATAATACATTCTGGAAATGCATGCTATTACTCGATCAGTATGTTGTAGACAACTTGCGCTAGTTGTCAAGAAATGTAAAACCCAGACTACTGACTACTAAACAATAGCTTCATCGGTTGTATTATTAATAATATGCTTTGTAAACTTGGTCTCTTACCTTCCTTACATGATGAAAATCAATTTAGGGTTCTTGAAAGCAATGTACTTATGAATATATTAATTGGCCCAGAAAGATATAAAGATGGCGGAAAGTAGAAAAGGTTACATAAATATGAGTAACATACCCCGTACTCATCACCAGACATCGTTAGGGTAATCAAATCTAGCAGGCTACGATGGGCAGGATATGCAGCGTAAATGTAAGGGACGAAAACAGCATTTAAGGTAATGATTGGCAAACCCAATGGGAAGAGATCATTGGGAAGACCTAGACGCAGATGAGAGGATAACATTAGAATGGATCTGAAATAGATAGCGTATAATGAGGTGGACTGGATATAACTAGCTCAAGATAGGGATATGGCGTAATGAGGTGGAATGGGTAGAACTAGCTCAAGATAGGGATAGGGTATAATGAGGTGGACTGAATATAACTATCTCAAGATAAGTATATAGTGTAATGAGATGGACTGGATAGAACTATCTCAGGATAAGTATAGGGTGTAATTAATTGAACTAGATATAGCCAGCTAAAGATAGGGATAGAGTGTAATGAGGTGGACTTGGTAGAACTAGCTCAAGATAGGGATATAGCCTAATGAGGTGGACTGGGTAGAACTAGCTCAAGATAGGGATAGGTGGGGTACTTTCAAGATCCTAAGGCTATAGAGTAAGATAGTAAAACTTCGTTGACCCTAGCTACATTAGTTTTAATTAAACATAATATATTGATCCTGTAACCTATGAAAGAGCTAGCCTGATATATTATTTGTTTGTTCGTAACAATTAGTGTGATATTTTATATAGTTATTGAATTGGTTTCAAGTTTGTTATTCTGTATTATAATAATTAAAAAGGGATAATGTCTTATTTTAGAAAACAAAAGTTATGGTGTGTTATAGTTTTTTATTTTTAGTAGATAAACAGTTTTTTTATAGATATCTCACACGTTGTAGTTTTTAATAAGAGCCCGACTATTGCATTATATGTATGATAATTCCCGACACGTGAAATTTAGAATAAAGATTAATATGTCATAGACTCAACCTACACGGCTCCTCGTCAGGATTGCAAGTGAAGAGATGCGTACCTTGAAGTAGGTATATTTAGCGACATTTCCTTCTCGAAACTTCCCAAAAGAAAAAGGGTGTGGTCATCCAGGTGCGTTTCTGTTTACAAAACTGAGTTGGCTTTTCAAACAGAGACGTAGAAAGATGTCGCCATACCTTGCAACTTAACACAAATAAATCTTACTACCCGCTCGCATTTATATTATCGTAATTTTGAATATAGATGTGAATAATAAATTATTGAGATGTGTAATTCCATATCATTACAATCCTCATAATAGTTAAGTATCAAAGTTAACAATCACCCTTTAGCAGGGATATATATAGTACCCCATATTATGTAAGACTCAAAGTAAACCATTGCCCCTTACCCATTTCACTAAGTGGAGTTATTAGAAATTAGAACATTCGCTTTGGAATCTAATTTGTCTGTGTTTTGAGAAGGAAATCGGAAGGATATTAGGACATAAAATGTTATAAAAATAAACATAAATAATGTCTGAACAATTTAAATCCTAAAGTAAAACTCTGAAAGAAATTGGGATAGGGGTATTATAAGTAGAATAAATATATTTGGGTGTGAAAGGATAGAATTAGAATTTGCTAGTAATATATAGGGGATCACTTCAAATAGCAAAATAGGTGTTAAATATTATCTTTATGAGTAGGGGCTTGTGAAATTGGGGGTTTAAAAATTTCCGAAACTAAAGAATAAACTACTTACTAGTGTGGTAGAAGATTGAAATTAATCAGAGAGGTACAAGGACTACATTCTTAAATTTCAAAATAAAGGACCAAAAAATGGGAAGAGCTCCCCTAAAAATTTCCAAAACTACTAGAAGAAAACACTTTACATTGTAGTAGAAGATTGAAATATTTTAATAAATGTCAAGGGATAACCAAAGGAGCCTGAACATATTTAATTTAATTTGGGGGGGGGG